>JAJOOR010088615.1:0-18492 GCA_036250505.1 Solanum acaule | reverse complement strand
TGCTTCCTCTTGAACTCTTGAACAAAATGATTCACCATTCTATTATCAAAATCCTCACCTCCCAAGTGAGTATCACCAGCAGTAGCTTTAACCTCAAAGATCCCCTCTTCAATAGTGAGAAGAGACACATCAAAAGTACCACCACCTAAATCGAAAATCAACACATTTTTCTCACCAGTACTAGTAGACTTCTTGTCAAGTCCATAGGCAATTGCAGCTGCTGTTGGTTCGTTGATTATACGCATCACATTAAGACCAGATATGACACCAGCATCTTTAGTTGCCTGACGCTGCGAATCATTGAAGTAAGCAGGGACTGTGACGACCGCATTCTTGATTGTTGTCCCAAGGTATGCCTCAGCAATCTCCTTCATTTTGGTTAAGACCATGGATGAGATTTCCTCAGCAGAAAATTGCTTCTCCTCACCCTTGTATGTAACAACAATCATTGGCTTGTCAGCAGGCCCGGGTATAACCTTAAATGGCCATAATTTCATATCGCTCTGCACTGAAGGATCGCTAAATCTCCTTCCAATTAAACGCTTAGCATCTGAAACCAAAACAACAAAAGATTAATAAAAGACTACATAATTCAGTATAACATTCCCACTTGACTTTAAGATTATTTTACTTCAATTACTCAACAACTGAACTTTTAATGAGAAGTTGGGAGCTCATATCAGTTCTCAATAATTTCAAATAAAAAACTATTAGGTATGGAGGACGGTATAATTTCACTTAGTCAAACAATTTCAAATTAGGACTAATGGATGCGATTTCCTCTGGAATTCATTAAAAACTAGAGTTGATTTCTCATATGATCACTAAACTAATGATTATTATTTCACAAAGTTAGTTTTTCCTTGATACCATTTTGTTTTCAAATAACTCTTAAAAGCTAAATTTCTCTTAATCTAACACCACACCATCAATCATCAATAATAAAAGGTTTACATGCTTGAATGACTTTATTAATGTATAAACCAATTAAAAATATTATCAAATAAATTTTCAGACAAAAATGAGAAAGTTCAATCAATTTCAGAATAACTCAATGTCATCCCCATTTATATGTCACCTTCCAAATTCCGAGAGTAAAAATTTTCAATTCTGATCGTAAATTTCTACATACAATCTTCCAATATTTGAAAATTAGGTATAAACTATATCCCATCCTTGGAAATGCACTACTTTTAGAGAATTCAAAGAGCAACCATTGACATTTTGTACTTTGTACTAGTGGAACAAAATAACTATAACTCACAATAATTAATAATTTAATGATCTAGAAGGCATATGAAAAGATTGGGATAAAACAACACTCATTTAACTCTCGAATTCCAATCCAAAACATGCGAGGTAAATTCGAACGGATAGAGTAGCAAGCATTAGGGTAGCGAAGATTTGGGAATGTAAAACATACCGAATACAGTGTTAACTGGGTTCATAGCTACTTGATTCTTCGCAGCATCACCAATGAGGCGTTCAGTATCAGTAAAAGCAACATAAGAGGGTGTGGTTCTGTTGCCTTGATCATTAGCTATAATTTCAACACGATCATGTTGCCATACACCTACACAAGAATATGTAGTACCCAAATCAATTCCAATTGCTGGCCCTTCACCTTTTCCTGCCATTCTTATTTTCTTATTGAAAATACAGACACGGAGTAAAAAGAAAATGTAAATGTTTAGTTTGAGATGTAATGTAATGAAGCAAATTTCTGTGATTGGAGAAGGAAGACAAGTTGTCAGTTTATAAAGGAAAAAAATCTTCATAATCCAGAACGTTCTGATCAGATTACAGCCGTTGGATGAACTCAATATTGCGTTCGCGTTCGTTCCAGAATTCCAGTTTTTTTTATTTAAAACTTACCTTACTAATAATAGACTTTATGCTATAGTGAAATGTCTAGATACTACTATTATTCATTCTCACTGACGTGGTGGCCCAGCACGAAGCCAATTATTTTCTAGATGAGGTGAGGCGGGTTGAGCTTAACCTGTAAATTTTTTAATTCAGTCCTCTTTCTTTCAATAACTTTTTTTAAGGCCACAAAATTAAAGGACATTTTGGTACATTTGACATAACTTTAATTTAGAATCACAAAATTAAAAAATCTTTTTTTTTTCTTAAACTCCGTTTCAAGTCAAACGAGGATATTCTTTTTGAAACGGATGGAGTAATTTAATAGATCATGACTTACAAATTTATCTTTTAGAGGTCAATTGGGAAACATTTAAGAAATTGTATTATTTTTTATTGAACCGTTTTCATTTACTATCTTGAATAATTTAGTAGCTTTAAAGAAATTATCTTAATAAATAATGCTCTATCACTCTCATGATAACAAGTAAAAAGTTAAAATTAAGTTTGAACTCACATAAAATTACATATACCTGCAACCCTCCCCGCCCCGCCCCGCATTAGTTTTAAAAAAACTCACTTCAATCCGCCCCGCATATCCTTAAATCCATCTCGCCACACATCCGTTCCGCCCCATTGCCATCCTTATGTAGATTCTTCATTCCCATTCTAAATAACAGGTGATACGACGATAACACATTCGATGAAGTTTCATAAAATAAGTTTTGTAGAGGATATAATATGCATAGATTTTATCTTTATTTTTTTAAAATAAAAAAAATTATTTTCAAAATAAAATCTTCGATTCAAATAAAATAAATAAAAAATAAAGAAGAAAAGAAAATGTTAAATTTAAGGTTTTACTTATGAAATGGGTGGGATTAAAAGTTCAAAATCACTTGCCTTTGAGATCATTTTAGTACATCACCTAATTGAGCTATAAACGCAACATTGTCTTCATATAGTGTTGTTGGGATATCTGTTTTTAAATAAATATCACATGTTTGTTGGATGTATTGGGCTATCGATCTCAACCCCACACATATTCGACTTACTTCATGGATGGCTATTATCTCTACATGATTTGAAGAAGTAGAAATAATAGTTTATTTTGTTGAACGTCATGATATAGTTATATAACCAGTCTGATATCAACCTTTATGTGGGTCAAACAAATATATTGCATCTGCATATTCAATTAATTGTGAATCAGACTTTTTGAATATAATGGTCTCATATCAATTGTTTCTTGAAGATATCTAAATATATGCTTAAAACTATTTCAGTGTCTCCGTGTTGGAGAAGAACTAAATCTTGCTAACAAATTTATAGAAAAAGATATATGTGATCAAGAATTACTAGCAAGGTACATCTGTCACGAATCAAAATACACCCTAGACGTTACATGACGTATAAGACCCCGAGAGGTCCTACACAAGTCACTTGACATACACACACACACAATATAATAGACAAAAGTAAATAATCTCATATAAATTGAAAAGTTTGACATTGAAGCGGAAGTCTAACATAGTCTTGACAAGTCGTACATCAAAGAAGTGGTCGGGACATAACCCGTACACCACGTACAACATTCAAAACGTAAAGACATAAGAAAGGAATAAAGATGACATCGTCCTCACAGTATAAGGACTCACCAAGTCTTCAAGTCTCTAAAGTGATCAACTAGCCACAAACGGAGGGAGAGGAATCGTCAAGCCTTACATTAGCAAAACAATGTAGGCATAAATATGCATTACTACATGAAATGTACTAAGTATGAGGGATATGCATAAAAACATAAAATGATCATAAGGGGACATAGTAAAAACATGATGTGCATGACCAAGCTAAATATAGTAAAAACCTTTAAAGAAGAATCATAATCATGAACCTCGTCAATGCATCTTGAAATTATAAAGAAAGCTTCATAAAACTTTTGAAAGTAACTTAGTTACTTTTATGGGATATTTACTATTAATCGGTATAGACCACGTGAGCTATAATGTAGAATCTGGTGTCTTGCTCCTACACCGAAAGAGATGTCCTTACTTGCCAAGGCAAGACTCTTAACTTCTAGCGGTGGATCCACTAGCTATGTCACTTAAGACAACCTACGGAGGCACATAGTTAGGGACACAAAGATTACTACTAGAGACTCGGCCTCTACTAACTCGGTGCTAAGCAAAATCTCAACGAAATAGTCATCTATACTACCTTAAAGCAGGAACTCCTAACTCGAATGTTCAATTACTATAATACCCCCAACTTAAAGCACCCAATTTAGTATATATTTTATACAATATTATATTTATTTATTTATTCTATATTATATTAAAAGCATACACGTTTTCACATTGATGGGCAGTGACTTCTCTGAAGGGTTGTGACTTTTTTAAAGAGTTGTGACTTCTTCGATGAGTTATGACATTTTTGAATGGTTGTGATTTTTTGAAAGGGTTGTAACTTATCTGATAAGGCACGAGAAGCAACATTTCACACTGTCATTTGTTGTCTACAATTATAGGGGTTCTCACATTATTAATCTACGAATTTTGTAAGTTTTATATTCTTCTTCTTCTTCTTAAAACAAGGAAGATTGTGATAATTGTTCAATTATGCAGATACAATTTTTTTTGATAAATTAGACAGATCAACAAAACTTGATGCAACAAGGAGAATGAAATAACTCTACTTCAAACTAACTATCTAAATAATTAATATGTACTCATTTTCATTTCCATAAATATACTTTTGTAGCAACTACAAGAAGTTCAATGATTTTATGTTGCACAAACTACAACTTGGTGTTCATCCTGTGAAAAGCCTCAAACTGTTGGAGAAAAATGATTTGATCAAAACCTTGTTTGAAGAGTCCAAACTAGATTTAATAAGTACCCCTCTGTTTTCAATTTATTTGTTGTACTTTTATTTTTATTCAATTTAATATAGAATGTTTTTTTTTAGGGGAGGGGGATGTTTAAGAACACAAAGTTAAAAGACATTTTTATATATTTTGCATATCCCTAAATTAAAAGTCTTCTTTATTTTTTTAAAATTTCATATTTAATTAAAATTAGACAAGTACATATCTATCTTTTTATCTATACTACCTTAAAAGTATAAACTACATAACCTAAATGTTCAATTATTATAATGTCCCTACCCAACTTAAAACACTAAATTTAGAGCATGTTTGGCATTGCTGCTAAAAGCAACTTATTTTTAAAAGTGTTTTTTTTAAATGGCTTTTCAGAAAAGTACTATTGAAAAAAACAATTTGTGTTTGACCAATTCATTTAAAAAGTGTTTTTCATACGCAAATTGCGTTTGATTGATCTTTTTAAAAAAAATACTTTTGAGAGTAAAAATATAAAAAAAAAGGACAACTATTAATGTAATTATATTATTAAATTTTATTCTATAGAGAGAACTATTTAAAATATCTATTATAAAATTTTATTTTTATTAAATTAAAATGTACATGTTTAAATTTTCAATCAATATTATACCTTTTGGGAGGTTGAAATCTTTTTAAAAAAATTTCTAATATTGTAAAAATATTATTGTTACCTTTTTCTAATTCTGCAAAATAATACGTAAAATAATATATAGCCATAAAATAAAAATTATAAAATTTATTATGTAAAACTAAAAAAAAATTATTAAATGAAATTTAACCAAACTTTTGAAATATGCTAATTAATTAATAAGCAATTTATTGGTAAATATGTATATATGAAAATGATATTTTAGTCTTGAGAAAAATATTTTTTTGTTTCTGCGAAATTTTTAGCTTCTTTCGAATACCAGAAAAACTGCTTCTACTTTCATTTAAAAGCACTTTTATTGATTTGCCAAACACTTAATTTTTCAACAAAAGTGTTTTTTTTTTCTCAAAATAAGAGTGTTTGCCATTGTTGTTGGGAGACCAGAAATACGTATTTTCTATCACTTGATCTGGACCCTTCAAATGATACTCCGCTTGATTTCTATCACTTGATGTGGACCCTTCAAGTTCAATCACTTCAAGAACATGAACAACAGATGAGAAAATAACAATAAAGTTATCTAGAGTTTTGAAATGCGATCCCAACGAGTATCACCTGGTCTTTGAAGTCCATGTTCTTGATGTATTCCTTGGCCTTTATGAACTTCACCAAATTCAAATAGTTGCTCTAACTTTTTGGCTTGGTGATGACGGAATAAGTCTGTACGCTTGAAAGATCCTCCAACAACATTCAACACATTACTAACATGATAAAAAAATCTTCAAGATCCAAATGTTTTTAGCAATAGCCACAAGTGTTAGTTGCAATTGGTGAGCAAAACAATGATGCCGATGAATTATCTTTCATAATCAATACTATCCCCATCATACCATTGTCCACGTAATTTGGATGGACTTAGTGAGTGATCGGGAAGCAAAGAATAAATCTTTTTCTTCAATGAGCATGCTGGTGTATCACTAACATGGACAAGACCAATAAATCGTCCAACTATTTCACCATTCTTATTAACAAATCGCAAAACAAGAGCCATTTGTTCTAGCACCTTATTGAAACATTTGTCATGAATACGATCAACATCACCAACATGTTTACGAAATCTTTCAAGTGCCTTATTCCAACTCCTAAAATCATTTTTGTGTAAAACTCACTCTTACTTTCATGAAAAAATTCATCTTTAAATAAGTAACAACATAGACAATAGACATAATCTTTCTCTACACTATACTCCAACCTATGGACCTTTGAACCAACTTTTACAAAATTAGCGCATTCTACTTCCAATTTCAGTTGGAGGATATGAATCCATGTGAGGTTGACAAAGCCCTTTTTGAATATAATATTTCCTCACTTCATCCTTTATTCGAGGGTTAGTGAGCAATTAGTACTCTTTTTCCTGGATCGGCGTCAAGTGAATCCAAATTAAGGTCATCTATAAGATGAGAACGATTGACATTCGTACTAGAACTTGATTGAAAATGATTAAATTTCGCAAGAAACTTATCCATCTCAATTCACAAAACTAGAACACTTTCCTACAAAAATTAAAATTCAATTCAACTCACAATTAATTCAAATTTTAATAGGGTAATTCATAGTTAATTCAAATTAATATGGTTCATAAATGTTCTTACAATGTTCATTAGAAATTTAGAATACCAAAGTAAAATCAAAATTCTTATCTTATATGAAATCAATCATCTGTCATCAAAACTTTAAAAACTCAAGAAAGAGAAATAATTTTTTTTTACAAAAATAGAATTACAAACTTACAATCTATAAAGGTTGTGGATGAATGTAGGAAAATGAAAACAATATCACTCAACAACAAACAGGCATGTGAAACTTAGCCGTTAGACAGAATACCAAGGCCGGCAGCGGGTGATGATGACAACAAGGGGCTTGGGTTTAGAATGGGCAATGAAGACTTTGGAAAAAGGTTGAAACTTAGAGGAAGAAGGGTTTTAGTTGAAGAGAAAGAGAGAATAACACTTTTGTTTGTGTTTAGTCAAATAAAAGAAAAGTCAAAGAGTTATTATTAAGTATTAACTAATAATTTAACTAATTTAATTTAAGTCAACAATAATTATAAATTTTTATTAAAAAAATGTGCCCTATAAGTTGTTTTTTTCTTTTAAAAACGTGCATGTAGGATTTTTTTTGTCTTAAAAAATGTGCCTGTAGGGTTTTTTTGAACAAAAAATTGTGTAGCAATTTCCCCAAAATAATGAATGCAGTCAGAATTCGATCCCGCAACGTCAGCCTCATCAATTCACCCTCTTACCATGGACATCATAGGTCGGCCAATTTAATTCTCTGTGTGACACATTATATATCTATATAAATATTGTATATATATACATATGTGTATATAAAGTTTCCGTCAAAATTCGTGGGTAGCGTGGCACCCCACCACTCTTAATAGGTCCGCCTCTACTTGGAGGAATTGGTCTTCTACAGTTAAATGAATCCATGAATATATATCATTTACAACAATTCAATATATAATTAAAAAAATACATCTCTAATTTTATTTTACTATGAATTATATATTTCATGTGGTATCAGAGCCAATTAAAAAATATTTTTCTTCACATTCTTGAGGAAATAAATTTCTATTACAAAAGTGAGTTCGAATATTCATATTCAGATTATATAACTATAATTATGAGTTAGAGATAAATTAAAATTATATTTATCGATTAAAATATAAATCATGTAACTAATTAAAATATAAATTAATAAGCTAATTTTATGCGGATCTAAAATTATTAGGTCTCCTCTCATGCCACTTAGGCCTCTTGGACCCATTGTCATCCAATTAATTCAGCTTGTTTTCATCCTTCTTTGATATGCTTAATTTTTTTTAATAGAGATTGAAAATAAGTTAGAGATGGACATAGATCCTTTTATATCTATATTCTATATGAAATACGAAATGTTTCAAATGACTAAATTTTTTTTTAAAATAATCTATTTATTGTTTTTTTTTTTTAAAAACTAACTATATATTTTTTAAAAACCATTTAATTTGGAGAATATTACAAAAACTAAAATATAATTCAAAAAGAATGAAGAAAGTACAAGATTATATTTTCACAAAATGAAAATTTCATAAGACTCACAAGTTGATTCTTTCCAAATAAGAAAGATAATAAGAAGAAAACAATACTATAGCAAAGGTATGGATTAAAATTGTTCCTACAATTGCACACTACCTATATAAGTAATTGTTCAAATAGTAGAAAAATTCATTGAAATGAAGATGACATTTAGTTTTTTAAAAAAGGAGCCTTTAAACCTTTACTACAATATAAAAGAGGGGAATTGTTAACATTACTTGTAAAACTTTACTATAATATTAAGGAGGGATATTGTTAAGAATACTTCATAAAAATCATCAACTACTAAGAAGAGTTGTTGTTTGCTCATCACCTTCAGTGACTCAAAGAGTTTAAGTTCTTTCATGTTCATCACCTTTGCGTTGGCCATCTCAGATAGTTTTTGCGATATCCTTCTTTCATATCTCTAGACTGTAGCTGTAATTCTTGTTCATAAATTGATCATATTTTAAAAAAAATTTAGAGTAGGAAGTATAATGGTGTTATTTGTTGCTGCAACTATAGTTGTATGTTGTCAAAGTCAACTGATAACGAAAACACCGTATAACATGATTGTTTCTCAAGATGGGACTGGAGATTTCAACACAATTGTTGGAGCAAAATTGGGGACCCAGATTACAGTGTCAAACAATTCTTCATAAAAATCAAGAAATACACGTATCATGAATATATTAGAGTTGATAAAAAAAAACTAATAAAGTCCTGATCGAAGAAGAGATTGATACTGCGATAATAACGAATAAGAGATGTTTTGTCAATGGCAACAAAACATATGACACCGCAATCATTGGTAAGTCCCTCTCTTTATATATACATGAATTTTATTAATTTTGATGAATTATAATTGTTTCTGTCATATATAATTTGCAAGGGTTGTTGGTGATCGGTTCGAAAGTAATTAGAGTGTCATGCGAAAGTTTACAATTACAAATCATATATGGTTGATAAATCAAACGACAAATAAAAGTATACTAAAGACATATTATTGATATGGTTTGGTCAAGCGACGTACATATTGAAAATTAATATTAAAAAACATAAACTATATTGGGAGAATAATCTCCCCATAAACAAAACTCTTAAATGATTACATTGTGGATTCTATTATGTTCTGCTATGAGAATATGGATCTCCAAACCTTTTTTTAAAATATGATAAGAAAATCAGCGTAAAATCCTAACAAATTTCCCCTTATGACTGGATTTTTTAACAAAACTTGATTCGTCTTCTTCTTATACATGACAATTTTGTTCTTCACAAATCTTCATTACTACTGATTGTCATGGTTAAAAATTAGGTTAAAAATATTTGTTAAAAATATCTTATCTTTATTTTTAAAATTACAACAATAAAAATGTTGAAAATATGGTTTAAAACTTTTCCTCCACATGTAGCTAGACAAAATCTTTATTATCATCAAATTTATTGCAAATTGATTT
This sequence comes from Solanum acaule, assembly GCA_036250505.1. Classification (NCBI taxonomy): domain Eukaryota; kingdom Viridiplantae; phylum Streptophyta; class Magnoliopsida; order Solanales; family Solanaceae; genus Solanum; species Solanum acaule. The sequence continues at coordinate 8,556 of JAJOOR010088615.1, read as the reverse complement.
GAAACCGCTTGGATTTGTCTTCAACCTCATTTAACCATTGAATCATTGGACCATCGAACCATATGATCGTCGGACATTGTGCTCTGATACCACTAGCTGGGTTCTAAAATGAATAGGGCGTTAAGCAAAAATTTACCATTGTAAATGATATATGAATAAATCAGATGACAAATAAAAGTGTAGAAAATATATATTATTGATATGGTTTGGTCGTGCGACCTACATATTGAAAACTAGTATTAAAAAACATAAACTATATTGGGAGAATAATCTCCCATAAACAAAACTCTTAAACGACTACATTATAAATTTTATTGTGTTCTGCTATGAGAATAAGAATCTTCAATTTATAGATCTTCAAACTTTTTCTCTAAGAAAAATATAACCAAATATAGAAGATAATTATATTTTCTTTTCAGGAAAAGTTCAAGCATTTATGACAATATTTTGACTTTCTTTCAAGGAAAAAATAAAACTTAAAATATGATAAGTAAATCAGGGCAAAACTCTAACAAATCTCCTCTTATGACTGAATTTTCTTGACAAAACTTGATTTGTCTTCTTCATATGCATGATAATCTTGTTCTTAACAAAATCTCAATTACTGCTGCTTGTCATGATTAAAAATAAGGTTTAAAATATGTGTTAAAATGGTTTTAAAATATCTTATGTTTATTTTTAAAATTGCAGTAATAAAAATGTTGAAAATGTGGTTTAATTTGAAACTGCTTGGATTTGTGTTCAACCTCATTTAACTATTGAATCATTGGACCATCGAAACATATGATCATTGGACCATATTCTCTGATACCACTTGTTGGGTTCGAAAGTGATTAGGATGTCATGAGAAAATTTACAATTGCAAATCATATGTGGTTGATAAATTACACGGCAAATAAAAATATATTAAACACATAGTATTGATATGGTTGGGACAAACGACCTACATTGTGACATAAACTATATTGGGAGAATAATCTCTCCATAAGCAAAACTCTTAAATGACTACATTGTGGATTCTATATGTTCTGCTATGAGAATATGAATCTTCAATTATAGATTTCAAAACTTTTTCTCTTAAGAAAGAATAACCAAATATGGAAGAAAATTATATTTTCTTTCTAGAAAAAGTTCAAGCATTTATAGTAATACTTTAAGGAAAAAATAAAACTTAAAATATGATAAGAAAATCATGGCAAAACCCTAATAGTTGATAATGACTTCACAGACCAAGACATAACTTTTAGGAATAATGTTGGACTCATAAAACATCAAACAGTGGCATTAAAAGTTGAAGCAGATTCAACATCCTTTTATAGATGTCGTTTTGACGGGTATCAAGACACCCTGTATGTGAAAAGGCAATATCAATTCTACCCAGATTGTGAAATCTATGGCACAATAGATTCTATATGTTGTGACGCAATCAATGGCATACGCAGAATTTTTCATAAGCGGTGTCACGTTTTAAAATAAAAATAAATAAATAAAAAATTATAATATTATTTTAAAATTAAAATTTTTTTTAGCATTTTTATGTGTGTAGCGAAATAAGTTTAAATTAAAAAGATTAACTAAGAAAGAAAAATGTGCTATTGAGGTTCGAACCCCCAACGTCTAACCAAAAGTTATGAGAGTTAATTGAGGAGAAGGTGACAAAAAAGTCTTAAAATTAAAATTGGTGACAAAAAAAACTGACCAAGTCAAACCCCTTCTTAATTAGTGATTAAGATCATTGGGGATTAAAATGTAATATTTAAAACTTCTAAACTTTTAAAAATATTCAAATAAACCCATTCCCAATAGTCTTTCTTTTTCTTTCTTGTAACAGCTTGAAACCCATTCCCAATTGTCTTTCTTTTTCTTCCTTGCAACAGCTTGTAGCAGAGGGAGACGACATTATTGCGAAAAAATTGTTGGCGACTTCCAATACTTCGTCTTGGTCTTCTTTGTCAAAGCCGTCATCTACCTTAAGGAAACACTCTTTTCTTTTCTTTCATTGTTTGGTTTTTGAGATTGTAAAGATTGAAAATCCATTGGGTTTTATTAGGCCTTCTTTGTTTTTAGCATATGGAAGTTTGTGGGTTTAACGATTTTGCTTGGTAGGATTTTATTGCGGAAAAAAAAGTGGGTCTTTTACACAAGATTTGTGTGCTTTCATTGATCCTTCTTCTATTTTTATTTTTTTTGTTATCTATGTAGGGTTGTTCTTATCTTCTTCTATGTGGTGATTGATGGCTCTTTAATGTCTGCATTTTAATGTTTTGCCCTGTTTTAGGTTCTTGTTTCCTGTAGGAAAAAAAGAATTTGGTTGTTTTTGAGGTAAATGTTCGAGACATTAGAGGTGTCTTTCTTGGACCTTTAATTGTTGCTCATCTTATGGAGAATGTTGTTCTTAGAGATCATTTATTTTTCTTAGTCTTAAGTTAGTTTGATCATTGGTAGTTGAGCACTTGTATTAGTTGTTATCTTCCAATATTATGATGTTGGTTAACTCTTGGTGGGTGTGTTTCACGTAATGTATTATAGTAACTAGTAGCATATTCATTTTTTTCAAACCTATGGTTTTTTTCATGATTTAAGAGGAAAAGTGTAGTATGGTTTTGTCACTTCCTGATGTTGTTGTTACCTTATTTTATAGTATGCTTTGTATACAACAACAATAATTACTATACCTCAATCCCAAACAACATGACATATAGATGATTTGCATATATACTTCAAATAACATGCATCCAGCCAAATTTTGATGTTATATTTATAATTGTTTACCCTATTTCTTTATGTGGTTTTGAAACTAACTTTCAAAATTATCTAATTGATAATGAATTGTCTTTTTTTATTATTACATTTTGATTTTATTGTTTTTATATATAGATTGTACATCCATGACTCCAAGGAAAAGACGAACAACTCCTACTAAAACGTATGAAAGGCGAATCAGAACACAAAGACAAAGAGAAGAAGAAGAACTAGAAAACACAAATTTGAAAAAATTTATATAAGAAGAAAGAGAACATGAAATAGGTGTTTCTTCTACAAATGTAGAAAGAGATGATAGAGCAGTTGAGGAGGAACAAGATGATATAGCCATTCCAGAAAAGGAGACATCTCCTATTGTTGAGTCTTCCCCGCTCAGTCCTTTACCCAATAACTTCATTGTGAAGTCGATTAGGTATGCAAATTACAATTTGTAGTCAATGATTGATAGGTATCCAAACTTAAGAGGTTCTTTAATTGTTAAGTCAGAGCTACGTAAGTTTTCTAAATTTAAAACGATTTTAGAAAAACAAAAATTGGCAAAGTTCTTTCGATCTTCTATTTTCGAAAATTACTTACAACTTGAAGATCGTATAAGATTTCAAATGAGTTTAGTCTACCAACTTCTTCGCCGTCAAATTTATAGCCATCAAAAAGAAGAAATTTGGAAAAATTATAGTGGCATGCCGATTTGTTTTGGAATGAAGGAGTTTGCTATCATCACCAGCTTAAATTGTCATAATGAAGAAGTGTATGATGGTGAAAATATGTCAACTAAGATAAAAATGAGACGAAAAGAAATTCTTGAGGCTGTGGGAAGGAGTTGCAAGAGAAATGAGTTGATTGAACATCTCCAATCCAAAAATCTTAGTAAAGATGTATAAAAATCATTGTGTTTACTTTATTTTGTTCATAGCTTTCTTTGTGGAAAAGATGTGAATACAAATATTCCAAAAAAGTTGATTTTGCTCTCGGCCGATAGAAAAACATTTTTTGCTTATCCATGGGGTCCTATTAGCTATGATATTGGCTATGATACTACAATTAAGCATTTATTGAAAGCGGTGAAGACTATTGATGGGAGGACTACCAATCTTTATGGCTTTCCATGGGCCTTTATGGTAAATTTAATTTAATTTAATTTTAGTTCATATATATTTATTTCATTATTTTTGGGTGCTTCCAATATTTTGATCTATTTTTGTGATTATTTTATGTAGTGTTGGGCATTTGAGGTTGTTCCTTTCCTCCAAAAGAAATATAAGGTGTTTTCGAAACAAGTGTCTTCACTGAGGATTTTTCGATGGCTTTTGGCGACTAATAACGAATCAGTTAACATTAATGAATTGTTTGATCCCCCTCAGGACTCGGTAAGCATTATTCTTTAAACATTTTTAGTTAAAGTGAAATTGTTGTTGCTTTGTTGTTTTTACGGTAGCCTTTTCAATAAGTGTTTTATTTATTTAATTAGTTGTTGTCAATTGTTGAAGTTATTATAACAATTGCTGGAACAATAAGAACAACTGGTATATAATAATATTTAAATGCAGCAGTTGCTTTATCACATTTTTATTATTATTATTTTTACATGTAGATTGTGCATCCATGGATAATTCCTACATCTAGTGAAATGGAAATGAAAATTTTCACTATGTTTGTGCCTAAGAAATTAACCAAGGATGATAAGATTGAAAAGCTTGAGATGGATTTGAATGGTGTTGTGGCTATAAAAAGAGACATCATAATTGATGAGCATAATCTTGATGTAGGAGGTGGAGGAGCATCTTCTCCAATTGTTGAGAGAGTTTTTAGTGGTGTTAGTGATGGAGGAGGAGGAGAATTTACTCCAAATGTTGATAGATGTACTGATGGTGTTGATTTCGAAAGAGGAGGAGACTTCGGTGATATTAGTGGTGGTTTTGGGGTAGGAACATCTTCTCCGATCGATGAGAATGTTCCTTGTCTTCAAGAAACTCCATCCACTAAGGAGACGATAGATTTATTGAATGTCAGAGTAGAGTCTTTAGAGAAAACTATCGTCACCATGAATGCTAAGATTGAGTCTTTAGAGAAAGCTATCGTCACCATGAAGTCTAAGAGAGGTATTAGGCCATCATCAAAGATCTCTCATCCATATACTCCCGACTATGTTAAAAGAACAAAGAGACAAATTTTGGTGGCATTGTCAAGTGCTAGAAAAAAGAAAAAGGGAAAAGTGAATGAGACCATTATCGAAAAAGAATTGATGTCCGGAGATAGTAAAGGTAAAATTATATTCTAATCATCTTTCTAAGATTTGTCTTGTGTTATATATATTTCATTTTTACATGTGAAATTCATTTTTTTAATTTTATAGATAAAGGGGTTGATATTGCAGATGAATGGGCTGATTTGAATTCAAAAAGGAGTTGAAAGAGTGATGAAAAATGGGCTGCTTGTGAAAATGCATTTTTACCACTATTTTGCTACACTTTTAATTCACTTTTGTTGTACATTAGTGAATATGGTATTTTGAAATTGATGAATTGAAGGGGCTGCTTGTGGGTATGCATTTTTACCACTATTTTGCTACACTTTTTAATTCACTTTTGTTGTACATTAGTGAATATGATATTTTGAAATTGATGAATTAAAGGGGCTGCTTGTGGATATGCATTTTTACCACTATTTTGCTACACTTTTAATTCACTTTTGTTGTACATTAGTGAATGTGGTATTTTGAAATTTATGAATTGAAAGGGCTGCTTGTGGATATGCATTCTTATCACTATTTTGCTATACTTTTAATTCACTTTTGTTGTACATTAGTGAATGTGGTATTTTGAAATTGATGAATTGAAGGGGATGCTTGTGGATATGCATTTTTACCACTATTTTGCTACACTTTTAATTCATTTTTGTTGTACATTAGTGAATATGGTATTTTGAAATTGATGAATTGAAGGGACTGCTTGTGGGTATGCATTTTTACCACTATTTTGCTACACTTTTAATCACTTTTGTTGTACATTAGTGAATATGGTATTTTGAAATTGATGAATTGAATGGGCTACTTGTGGATATGCATTTTTACCACTATTTTGCTACACTTTTAATCACTTTTGTTGTACATTAGTGAATGTGGTATTTTGAAATTGATGAATTGAAGGGGCTGCTTGTGGATATGCATTTTTACCACTATTTTGCTACACTTTTAATTCACTTTTGTTGTACATTAGTGAATGTGGTATTTTAAATTTGATGAATTGATATTTTAATCGAAAAAAAGAATTATGATGTTAGTGAACTAGTTGAAGGTGAGGATTTGACTCATCCAATTGCTACAATTCTCTACAACAATTAAACGAGTTGTTATATTGTTTTACAACAATTGCTTAAATTTCTACAACAAGCACGAAAATTATTGTACTTTTCATAGCAATTGCTGAACTTTTCTACTGCAAGTAAGAAAGTTATTGTACTTTATATAACAATTGCTAAAATTTTCTTTAACAAGTAAGCAAATTAATTGGCTAATGGATTGTTTATTGGTTGTAACACTCATATTTAATGATAAATAAAGTAATGTTGATTTAATTTAAAAATAAAAATTTATATTAGATAGTGATCTTGTATAATGAAATAGTTATTTGAGATACCAGACGATCAATTCCATTACAATTTCACATGTTATCAATTTATAATGAGTAATTGATTGTTTATTGGTTGTAACACTCATATTTAATGATAAATAGAGTAGTGTTGATTTAATTTTAAAATAAAATTTGTATTAGATTGTGATCTTGTATAATGAGATAGTTATTTAAGATACCAGTCGATCAATTAAGTAATTTCACATGTAATCAACTTAAATTGATAAATTGATTGTTAATTAGTTATATTAATCATATTCCATGATAAATAGGATAGTTTTGACTAATTTTAAAAGAAAATCTAGAATAGCTAGTAATTTTATTTGAATATGCTACAACAAATAAGTAAATTGTTGTACTTTTCATAGCAATTGCTACAATTCTCTACATCAATTAAACGAATTGTTGTATTGTTTTACAACAATTATTTAAATTTCTACAACAAGCATGAAAATTATTGTACTTTTCATAGTAGTTGCTGAACTTTTCTACGGAAAAGTAAGAAAGTTGTTGTACTTTATATAACAATTACTAAAATTCTCTACAACAAGTAAAAGTAATAATAAGAATAACAATAAAATCAAATATGCTCTCACAATCAAAATAACAACAATTAGTACCAAAATAGATAAGATCAAATGTGTTCACAAATAATAACAACAAAAACAACAATTAGTACCAAAAAAGATAAGATCAAATATGTTCACAAAAAACAAGAAGAACAAATGTATTTTTAAACAACATTTCGCTCGGAGCATGTAGTTCTCTTGTGACCAATTCTTTTGCATAAAGAACATTTATTTTTCTTTGTTGAAAATGATTCCCCGATTCCTTTATGTCCTTTTTAGGACCTTCTTCCAATCTTGCCTGGCTCAACAAATGGAGAAGATATTTTTCTCTCTAAAATCTCAATAGGAACTTCCCAAGTTTCTTCAGATGGCACCGATTTAATTTCCTCCACATATGCAATAAGGTATACCTCTACATTGTAATACGAAGAGGAGTACTCATAAATGTGCATCGAAGCGCTGCCATAGCATGTGGACAAAGTACTTTATCAATGTCAAAGACTTTACAAGTACAAGATTTGGCTAGCAAATCAACTGTTGCAACTTCATCTTGACCGGTGACAATATACTTGTAGTTGGCAGTTTGATGGACCAATAGCTTATTCCCCAGATTAATATTTTTTGCAATGTCTTTTTCTATCGAAGGGACGAAGATGGTTGGTGCATTAATGAATTTCATACGTCTCTCATGAAATTTTTCTGCAAATCGCCTGTTTATTGCATCAAATAGAGCAGTAATGAGATATTCTCTTTCATCAAGAAACATTGAGTTAACCGACTCAGCAATATTTGTCGTCATAATATTGTACCTGTAACATATAAGTGTCCAATAATATATTATAAGTATGTGTTTATAACTGTTGTATAGTTTTTATAACAATTGTTGCATATTTCTCAGCAGGTGCTGAAATAAGTGCAGCAGTAGCTATAAAAAACTGCAGTAGTTATACCAACTATCAATAATAACTATAATAAATTTTACCTATTTCCGGGAAAGAATGCCCTGCTCCATCGGTGAAATCCAACACATTCAAGATGAGTGGCAGCCTGTGGAACCAAATCTCTTATCCGATTAAAATGATCACTGAACACATCAATATTATATGTTTTTGCTGCCTTATAAAAATGGTAGACAACACTAGCATTTGTGAAAATTATTTCGAATATTTTCTCTTAAGTGCCTCATGCAACAACCATAATGAGTTGAAGGAAATACAATTGAAACCATTTTTCTAATACTTTGATGTCTATCAGAGATTATGCACAATTCAGGAGTATCAAGTACAAAACTTCTCAATTGCTCGAAAAAGTATCGGTAGGAAGCATCACATTCAGAGTCTACTACGCAAAATGCCACCGGAAAAATATGATTCTCCGCACCCTGTGCAACAACAGACAACAACACACCACCATATTTACTTCTAAAAAATGTCCCATCAACAGCTAGTGCGAAACCAAGAATCCAAGCTTCATATGCCACAAAAAAGTACTTGAACTTGCCATTTTCATCAATCTTCAACGCCGTTTTACTTCCCGGATTAGATGTCCTAAGCATATGACTATACGCATCAATCACTCCATATCCATGTTCATGT
>JAJOOR010088614.1:0-45288 GCA_036250505.1 Solanum acaule | reverse complement strand
CAGGATTTCCACAAATTTGAAAGAGATCTGGAAAGAGATCTCTAAGAGGGGATTGGTCTATCCAAACATCCTTCCAAAATTTTGTTTTAGTGCCACTTTCTTCTTTTCTTTTAACTACTATATCTATGTTGTTTTTGGTCTAAATAATCCTGTGATCTTGTTACCTCTGCTAACTAGGCTAGACCATTTCTCTTTTCCAGCTTCTATGTTGCCAGGCTATCTTTAGTTCTCGATTGAAATTAAGAAATGATTGTTTCCCTTGTTTTTGATCTGTTCTGGGCCTTTGGATAATGTCGTTATGGAATTTTGGCCTTGCTTTTGCTCTGATATACAAATGCAAAAACACAATGTCTCGAATAATCAGGTTTAGTGTATTTTGTGTTTGTTTAGAGATTTTGGAGTATAGATCGTTTGATACTATTTTCAGGTGTATTGGGGAAATTCTCTGAAAGAGAAGAATCAAATAGTTTTTGTGGTGGAACGAAATCTCTCATATCCCCCCAATAGATTCTTCTTTCTTGCCCCCAAGGCCTAGCTCGAGTGGCAAAAGGTGGAGGATTTGTGGCTTAGTCGCAAGTTCAAGCCCCACACCATGCAAAGCAAAGCCCAGTATTTAAGTGGAGAAGTGTAGAGGGGCGGACCCATTATCCACCGAGTTTAAAAGGCTGTGATTGGTCCAAAGGGCGGGTCACAGACGGATTTCTCGATTTAAAAAAAAAAAAAGATTCTTCTTTATTTTCCAATGGGATGTCATTATGTTGTTTTGTTGGGTGCACTAATCCCTTTAATCTTGTAACCCCCCTCCCCAACCAGAAGTAATTAAAAAATAGCATTCTCTTTCGGGCCTTTCCTATGGATGTTGAAAGTACAGTGAGATGTGTATCAATATGCCAATGTCATACTGCCACCCAAACATATAAATAGAATGCCTGGTAGGTTAAGTGTCGGAGTTAATGTGAGATTAATGTAACGTCAACAACTTGTAATTTCAGGTGGATCATGCTAATATAAGACCACTTGAAGAGGCATCTGTCAACCCTTTAGTTGAAGCAGAAAAGATAGCTGAGGCCACTAAACAAGCTCTCAAACGAAAGATAGCTCAAGCTGCATCTAGTGATATCCAATCTCGAAGTTTACCAGCAAAGCTTCTCATTGATCCTAATGATCCAGAAGATGTGGTATGTTAAATGTCAATTTTAGAGTTGAGGGTTGGGGAAATGATATTTGAGAACAAACTTGGTATTCCTCCATGTGTTTTGTTGTATTTTTCTTCATCAATTTACTTGATATGTTGATAGGACAGGCTATATGGTTGGGGTCTAATCTGCTTAAAGTAATCCTTATTTTCTTGAAAGAGATCAGCTCTGCACCATTTGCAGACTGGTCTAGGTATATAACTTCAAAGCAGCTGCAAGTAATCCAACATTACTGATAAGTATAAAAGTTAAAGGCTTCATTAAATAATTAGAGCAGGGGCTAGTTGATTTTTTACATGGTTACTCATCCACCTGTATTTGCTTTCACCTCTTGCGTTCTCTGGTTTCTTGATTCAGAAATTGTCTGTTTTTGTTTTCATCCCTGCTCATGACCTCATCTTTATTTCATAGAAAGCTGCCAAAAAGAAAAAGATTCATGCTTTCAAGTCTAAGGTGCGGATAGAGCAACTTGAGGTAGCTCAAAACAAGAGGCAAAACGCTTGGCAACAGTTTCAGTCAACTAAAGGCCAGACTAAGAAGGTATGCTGGTCGGTTATTCTCAGATTTGCTAACTTGATGTATGAATCATGGAGTCTGCTTACTATTCAATAGGATAATTTTTCTTTTGAATAAGTACCGAGTAGTCAAGTACTATGCAATACGATAGATAATGGCTCATTGTCAATTAATCTGCTGGCAACATAACATCGATGGGTATGATCAGTTGAGATCGTCTTCTGTAGTAATATATCCTTTTGACTTCCAATAGCAAAACAAACTGTTGAAATAAAAGGAGGCTCCAAGAATCCTTGAACTGTTTCACGCAGTGCTTACCTCTAAAAATTGCTCTCACTGCCAACTCTTGAAATTCAAATAAATTACAGATCTAGTAAAACAAAGGTTGAGTAGTGATTGTAACTTAAGACAAGAAGCTGGGTTAAAGGTGAGTGTATGTAAGGGGTGGGGTTTTGATGGTATTGTTTATATGGCATCCATCTTCTTGTTTATCATTGCTTCTTTTGGGGAATAAAGAAATATGCTTGTGCCTTTTATGAAAATAATGGGTACTCAGTTACCACAGAGTTCTTATACCGCCTTGCCCTGTCAATATTATATTTCTCACTTCTATGTTATCAGAAAATTTATATTTTGTTACTTCTATCAAATGATGTTCATGTATATAAATAAACAACTCCATAATTTTACTTTTATGTTTGTAAAAAGCTGTGTTTATTTGCAAAAGATTTCACATGGCTATTGGGGTTTCTTTATCCCATAGTTGTCGTAGTTATTCATAGTTTTGTTTGTGGTCTCAAAGTAGTAGAGACAGATTTGTGTGGCATTACACTTGTATCATCCTTTTTAGAGCCTTCTAAGCTGGTGTTTCTTATGCATATTATTTATTTTTCAGGTGGGCTTTTTCTCTGGTCGAAAGCGTGAGAGCATCTTCAAGTCTCCGGAAGATCCTCATGGTAAGGTTGGTGTAACTGGAAGTGGCAAAGGTTTGACAGATTTTCAAAAGAGGGAAAAGCATTTGCATCTAAAAGGCGTAAATTCTGAGGCTTCTGATGAGTAGATGTTGGTCTCCACACCATTGTCCGTTCATCTTCTGGCTGCCTTATGTTTAGTATGTCCCTACCTATATGTAATCTGATGTTTCTCCCTAGTACAGAGTTCTTGATGACTCCGCCAGGGCTTACTTTTCACTTTCTTTTTATTTTTCCGTCTTTTTTCGTGTATCAACCAAGTGATTTTAGTTCCTGGCTTTATCTCCTTGACTGGGTTGATTCATTCTGATAGTCATCTTAATCTACTATAATTATGTCACATTTACTGGCAAATCTTGAATAAGCTAGATAAGCTTATGGTTAATACATAAAAATCCACATAGACCAACTTTCATACTTAAAAGTATGGGGTGTTGCTGTTATCCCCTTGAACTATACTGTTTCTTATTTAAAATAAAACCTTGGGAAGCAAAGTGCCATGTCGAGTGCACCACTCTTTGGTGTAAGTTAAAAATTAGGTCAGAAAGCAATCATGTGGCACTTCTGCATTCATTTCTAAAATAATACTAATTATTTTCTGCATCTCCTACATCTTTTGCAAAATTAACACTATAACTAAATGAAATTCATAATGTTAAAATAAATTAATAAAGACTCAATTGCTGATTACAACTTACATTTGTCAATAAGTTGAAGGGACATAGAGGCTGTCTTTCAAGTGTTGGCTGAAAAATACCCTTTCATTTGATGTCATATGCAAGTATATCATAATCATAGCAATACACTTACATGGGAAAAGTGTTCTAGGAAATTATTTCATAAAAATGTACTTCCATCAACTCTATAGGGTAGGTTTATCCTATTCCACTAGGAAAGTGAATAATAGCAATAATTGTAAAAAAAAAAAAAAAAAGTCATACTGATTCAAATTGTATTGCTAGAAGCTATGATACATATGATGACCAAAAGGATGGAAGCTATGATACACTTTTAGTTAACATACTAATGAGCATTTGAAGAAGTGGTTTTTTTAAGGGAATATAAGAGGGGCCAAGCTCCAACATGAAAAACATGTCTAAGACATGTTTGTTTTGAGAAGACTAAATGATTGAGGTAAAAACAGTAAAATTGAGGTCATCATGTTTATATATAGCTAGCTTACTAGAGTTTCCATTGAAATACCTATACATGTCTCCCCTTCTCCCCTTCCCACCTAAAAAAGCCCTCACCTTGTCCTTCTCACTTACATCTCTTTTTGACTTTATCTATATGTGCTTTCATTATGTTCCATGAATATTCATCACACAGGAGTTGTTATTTTTGCTTTAGAGGAGCCAAAACAACTACACTATGCCCAAAAAAAAGGTATATAAACTATTCACATGAAGCTTCTAGTGTTGTGCTATATTATTCAAAAGTTGTCTTAGATCACTAATTTGAATTCTTAGTGCATGTAACATTCTTATCTTTTTTTTATATACAATTCCTTCAAATAAGTGAAAGGAAAGGAACCAAACCTATTATTTTGAATATAGAGGTCAATTTTTTCTTTTTTGATTGATAATGATGTAGCAAAGAAATTTAGATACATTGAATGTTGTAAATGGAATGCTACCTAAATTTTATAAAGCCAGAGGTTTGGGAAGACCGACTAAAAATAATCTTTGAAAAGGAGACTTCCTTTTTTAGCAAAAAGAAACACTATTAAATGGTTCCTTTTTAAGAGTAAGTTTTATGCATATTTAATAAATATATATTTATATGATCAAGTTTCTAACAAGGTAAATACAAGTAAATTTCTAGGACAAACATTACAAATTAAAATATTAAAGTACTTGACATATTAGGGGGCATAAATTTTAGAAAGTGATGTCATTATTCTTTATGACTCAGGTAATCACTATCATATGTTCTTTCTATTCTATTTAATTTGAGGTTGGTGAAATAAAAGAGAGTTGAGACAGAAAAATATTCAATGTTTTCAACTTATTCTCAACAAAAGAGAATATTATTTGTTGAATCAATGGTTATTTTTAGTGGACATAGGTCAACAGTTATACTGGATGAATTAGTGAAGAATGAAGATTATACCGCATAACTTGAATCTCTTTAAAGAAATTGAGATATCAATGTCTCGATTTAAATAATTATTTATTTTCTCATTTTTTTTTATGATATTTATCACAAACAATGTAACCTGATGGATAAAATTTGTTATTATCATGTTATGTCACATGTTAAAGTTCTATACTCACTACATAAAAAATGATCTTTAGCGGCAATTAATTAACGTCGTTAATAGCTTAATTGCCACTAAAATATGTACTTTTAGCGGCAATTAGCACTCTTTGTACATGTCCCTAAAGCCTTTAGCGATATTTAATCCAATGTCAATTAACTAATTCCGGTAAATGCTTTAACACTCTTTGTTAATGTGTATAGTTATTGCCGCTAAAAGGTGTTTTTGTTGTAGTGACTGATAAAAAAGTACATATTAATAACTTTAAAAAAAGGTTTTATATAACCAACCAATAACATAATACCTCCATAATTAGTGGAACATTTATAAACATTTTACATATATATATATATTCCAATATCACCTAAGTAGTAGAGTTAATTATTATGTATCCCCATAATTGCCATAGGCACCTTAGAGCTAGAATTTTAGAGACAATAATTATTCCCCTAGCTACAAGTACATAATAATTAATATTCCACTAATTAAATTAAACTATACCATCTTCTCCAACAACTTTGGAATTTAATTCTTGATTTGTTGTTGCTGATGATGAAGATCCATTTTTGGAATACCATTTAGCCCAAAATAGATAATTGAAGAAATTGAGTAAACTCAATATTGCCAACAACCAATAGAATAGATCAAGCCTGTCTTTGTTGAGATTGTTGTCACTTAGCCAGCCACCACCATGATGTGATGAAGTGATTTTGTTCACTAAAGAAACAAGAAGTGAGCTTAAATAAAATCCAAATGAGTATGAACAATATGTTATGGCTGTTAAAAATGATTGCATTGACCCTTTTAAAGATTGTTTGTAGAAGAACTCAATTAGTCCAACTGCAGTGAACATTTCTGATATTCCAAATATCAAAAATTGTGGTGTGATCCAAAATATTGATAGGGTTTCGTTCGATTCCACCGCGGAAATTCTACGTTTGTTTTCCATTAAGGCTGCTGATACCATGGAGAAAGTCGCGAAGAATAACCCAACACCTATACGTTGTAGAGGTGTGATACCTGTTGAGACATAATATAATATAAATAGTAATCAGTCATAGACTATTTAATAGTTCAAACATTTTAATGAGACAGTCACATACTTCAACATACCTGATTCATGACCGGTGAATTTTCTAGCGAACGGGACAAAGAATGTGTCATAGAGAGGGACTATGAAGATCAACATGATGTAAGGGATTGATTGAAGGGAAGCTGGAGGGATATGGAAGTTTTTAGTTAGTTTAGTGTTCATGGTACTTCCTTGTTGGACTGAAAATGTTTGAAGTTGTGCTAAAATGGTGTTGAAAATTATAGTGCAAGCAAATATGGGGAGGACTGAAATTAAGATCTTGACTTGCTCTACTTGTGTTACTGTGCAAAGTCTCCATCTACTAATCTCTTTTGTGGTATTTCCATCTTGCATTTTTGTGCAAGCCTTGTCCAAGAACCTGGAAACAAAAATTATTTCGCGTAAATATCTTTTAGATGATCTGATAATATATTTTTTATGATTATGTGTATTAAGTTAAACTATAGAACATTATGATGATAATATTACTAATTCAGTGTAATCTCATAGAAGGGGTCTGAGAAGGATAGTGTACGCAGATCTTAATCCTATCTTACAAAGGTAGAAAGTTTGTTTCCTCTCCAACATATTCTCATATCTTTACATTATCAAACAAGAAGGATGGTATACACAGATCTTACTCCTATCTTAACAAGGTAGAAAGTCTGTTTCCAACAAATCCTCATATCTTTACATTATCAAACAAGAAGGATAGTGTACACAGTTCTTACTCCTATCTTAAGAAGGTAGAAAGTTTGTTTCCAACAAATCCTCGTATTTATACATCATCAAACAAAAAATAAAGTATATTACCTGCTAGGCTGCTACAACATATTATAACACAATAATAATTTTAAAATATATATACTTGCAATATCAATATATAAAAAAAAATACCTGAATCTATTGGTGTGGAGAAGATTAATGGTGGGATTGGCGTTAGGAAGAGCCTTTGTGGGGTGGGCCTTATGAAGCATATGTGCATCTGATGGAGAAACAAGTTTTCTATTTAAAAATGCTGCCACCATTACCTGCCATTAAACCACAAAAAAATAAATATAACAATAGTTAACACCACTTATTCAATAGTTCTCTAACTATTTTTTATTTTAAGTTTTATATACTGACAATTTAAAATTCAATCTTTGATGGAGAATTGTTCGGATATCAAGTATTTTTACTATGTTCGAGTCATTAAAGGAGAAAAAGATGGATACTCTAACGAGGGATGAAAAAATAAAAAAATGATGACGCTCTTTCCTAGAATATGCATGAATTAGAACACGACAACTTACATAGGTTATGTTGATTTAATTAAGTTGTTTTATTTAATATATGGAAGGATTACTTTAATGTTGTTAGTGAAAGTTAACAAAATTGCATACATAATCAAATAATATTATTTATATTAAAGATTCACAAATGTAATTATTTTTTAAAATTGTAGCATTAGCAAACAGAGAAAATGGCTGCCAACCCAATTCTAAATCGTCATTATTAGACATCCTTGTAATAATGTAATATTAAAAGGAGAAACAAAAGTCAAACATAAAAGAAGGAATATAAAAATACAAAAACAAAAACTTGTTGTTTCTTATCCTAAAAGACCTTAAAAAGTTTTTCAATGCTCCATTCGTACGCGTAATGGGACCATCGAACTATTATCCTTGTCCCACCGACCAATTAAATTCGAGATAAAATAATTCCATATCATATTTTAAATTTATTAAGTATTTTTTATCTCACTTATCAATCAATCTTAGCTTGTATAAAAGATTTACACTATCAATTCATGGAAGAATTTTTTACACTATCACGTCACCAAAGGATATTTACCCTTAAATTATGTTGTTCAGATTCTTTAAAAAATATCAACATATGTATGTCAGATACTTTAAAAATAGTGTATTTTTAGAGTATACAACATAAGAGCGAAAACATATTTGGAGAGTCCAAGCCTAAAAAATTAGTTACCTATCGTGTAAAAGTGACATGATAGTATATATAAATATTGTTTACACTGACGATATATATTTTTACCTGTGCAATAGGAGTGAAAATGCTTCCTTGAGGAGGTTTATTTCTGTAAAAAAGAGTACCACAAACTAAGCAAATTAATCCCAAAGCCATAGCAGCAGCTGAGACACCAAATCCAACATCCATTCCAGAATGTGTTTGCACATAAACAAGTATTGTTAGTGCAATTAATTCACCCATTGAAAATGCAAAATAAGCTGCATTGAAATATCTTGAAAGTTGTTTTGATTGCTTTGGATTTTCTTGATTAAATTGGTCACCACCATGGGCTATCATATTTGGTTTTACACATCCACTCCCTAATGCCACCAAATATAATGCCACAAAGAATATTAAGGCTTTGAAGCCTTTTGCTTCCACACATTTGTCTCCATCTGTTAGCATGTTGCATTTTGGTGGCTTTAGTTGTGGTAGATGAGCCTGAACTGACAGTAATATGAAACCCTACACAAGTTTTTAAAAAAAGAATAATTATGGCGGATTCAGAATTTAAACTACTATATGAGTTACGATTTTTAAGGTTCAAAAACCTACTATTTCTTGTTATGTGTTAAAAGTAATGAATTCAAATTAATTCGGCACATGCATGCATCACCCATCACCAAGTACAGGTTAAGTTGACTTACAACAATAACAGATGATTTTTTAAGTTAAGTGTTACATGGTAATCTAGAAAAATAGAATAATAATACGTTTTAATATGCTAGATGGATATAAGTTTTGTGTATATAATTTAAACTCAAAAAATAAATAATTTTTATAGAGAACATGAATTCATGGGGTATGAGTTCTTGGTTTCAAGATTTTTTTTTTTTTTTCTCATTTTAATTTCTTATGAAGTGAAGAACAAATATATATGTTCAACCTAACCAAATTATTAAATAAATTTTTTTAGAGTACCCTTAATTTGACTTCCTTTTTAGCTAGAACATGATAATGACAAGTAAAATAGAAGCATTGGTTATGAACAGCTAGCAAAAAGTAGGTAATAAATTAAATGTTCATGCTTTATTTCATACAAAACACATTCAATATAAGCATAGTATAAATACGTCTTTTTCATTATTTGTCAAAGGACCACCTAGCTAGTTTTTGTGATATGAGTTTTGAACCAACTTGACATGGTATTTTAGATAAGAAAGCTAAGAAGGTAGAAAGAGACAAAAAGGAGAACAATAACGTGTTTAAGTTATATACATCGTTCATATGACAAATATTACACATCAAGTTATCTTTTTGTAAAGTAACAGATAATCTGTGTCTTATTTTCGTAATATAGAAAAATGAAAAATGTATAGGTACGTACCGAAAGTTCGATAAATCCAAAAATGAGTATGGTCCAGAAGGAAGCAAGATAAGAGTCGGATAGATAGCCTCCAAGCAATGAAAGGATAAAAATAGTGCCTATAAAGTTTGTCACAATATTTGCTGATTCTGACAATGAAAAGTGCATTTCATTTATCACATATGTTATAAGGTTATTTCCAACTGCTGCTATTCCCATTATCTCAAATCCTTGTAATCCTGCATTTTCATTTCACACAAACAATATTTGTTAATTTTAAACATATATAACTATAGTACTTCACGTCAAAAGTTATGAGTCCAGATGAACCTGATTACAGACGTCAAAATGCACATAACTTAAAACACATGGTATGTAATATGTATAAGCTAAGTTACACGGACTCTGCAAAAATACACTACTTTTGACGAATCTGACACAAACATTTTTTGAAGAGTCGGATCAACAAAAAAGATATTGAGTAGTAAGTACCAAGAACAAAGGCAGCAGCTTTCATTCCACCATGTTTGATAGGATTTGAAGGTCTTCCTCTCCAATCAACACTTGTAGTAGTAGTAGTGATGATGACATCTTCACATGAGTTATTATTGTTGTTGTCTCCTCTAGCTGCAGCCTCCATCATCTCCATATAATTACTATATATATATATATATGATCCAAGTTTTCTCTATGAATGTGTTATTTATAATTTTCTTAGTTATGAAGAGATTAATAAAAATGATATTATGAGTAGAAAAAGAGAGTTTTGTGTGGGAAAAGTAGGAAGAGGGCGTGGGGGAAATTAAAGTAGTTTCATGCTCTATTAATGTGCTGAAAATGAGGCTAGTGGCCTCTTCTATTTATATTAAAAAAATCAAACCTTATTGCTTGGATATTGAGATTTTAGACAAACAGACACCACTCTCTAGTTACTATTTATTATCACTTCCCCACACATTATACACCTCTTTACTTGTCCCATCAAAAGAGGGAGAATATCCGTAATTTTATTGGTGAGTGTTCGATTCTCTGATTATTTTTTCTACATCTCTTCAAAAAAAAAGTATTGCGTGAGTTTCACCTTTACCTTTAGCTTATATTCCTTTTATTCACTTTTTACTTGTTTACTATACTAAAAATAAATATTTATTTTTATTTGAATAGTTTATAAAATCAAAAATAATTTAACATTTTATACCTATTTTATCTTTATTTATATGTACCTACCATTTTACCACTACCATTCGTATAATTCTGACTAGTTATTTACTGATTTTATAAAGCTACCAACCCATGTTTGCTATAAAAGGTTTTGAGTTTAACTAGTATTGTAAAAGTATTTTTCACTATTCGATACTTACAAATATGTGTTTTTATAATAGGTAAAATTAATTAATCATCTACAATGTAAAATTATTAATCAAATTGTAGTGATAGTGTATATTAAAGATTCGCCAATTAAGCTGTCATATCACACAAATAAGTCAAATTTAAAAATTATATATAATTGTCTTTTATATTATTTTGTAGTATTAATATTTTTAATATCAAATCTATCTGTGCATGTATGATAATTAAACTCTTTTTATATTTCCTCTTATGGTCTTACCTACTACTTTCAACTTTTTCAAATGCTTGAGTGACTAATTTTTAATTTCCTTTTTTGGTCAACAAGGACTGAATTTAATTTATTATCAGAAAAACTACTTTTTTTAACTTGTTAAAAACAAAAATAACTTATACTACTCACTAAAACACTTTGTTTTCTCTCATAATCACTTATTTTTCCTTGAAATTTGGTCAAACACCTTTATTTTCTGAAATAAATACTTTTTTGAGAAAAATAAGCATTTTTTACCTTCTTAATAATAAAAATTTCATATTTGAGCTCTAAATATGAAATCGTCTAAAAGTATTGTTAATTTAATCAACCCTCAATGCGATTGATATCAATATGAACTCAAAAAAAAAAAGTCATGCATGCTAATGCTTATCCTCAAACAATTTAATCTTAGCGAAGAGCACTTGAGAGTTCACCAGTTTAATGCTTATATTCAAAAAAGTTGTACATAAACAAATGTATAGTAGCTTTTAATGGAAAAAAATTCCTCTTAATAATAATATTTTGTATTGGCAAAGGTCAACCTATTCGTTTCACTTTGATAAAGCATTCTTTTTGGAAATTCTTCACATGTCAAACAACAAATAAATAATAAGTGTCAAAGGTGCGTTCAACTTTTCATCTACTTTCTGCACCAAAAATATGGGCTTTTTTTGGCCATTTATTTCTGGGACTTGCGCAGTAAGAGAGTTATCCAATAGATTATATTCTGCAGTTTTATATACGTTATAGAATTTTTGGTTTTCCTCTGTGGTTTTGTGAGCTATAGCATAGAAGCGGCAGTTTTACACTCAAAACATAGCTGTTGTGAATTTTCTTTGTCATATATATATGTAATATATTTCCAGAAAATAACGATTATTTATATTAGTTCATGAAATAACATGATTATTATGAAAAGTCATCTTGTTATATATACAAGTCTTAAATTGAACAGACATATCTGTTAATGAAAGAATATGACTATAATGAAGAGTCATCAATTCATGAAAGAACATGAGTATTATGAAAAGTTATCTCTCTAAAATTCTATAAATATGATGATTCTCTAAAATCTGCAAGCATATACAAGTGTTTTGTTGTATCCGATAGGGAATTACTAATATTTTCTTCAATATATATACGTGCAACATTACTTTAAAAATGTGATTTTTCAAGCTTGAAAGGCAATTTTATTTTTCAATTATGTCATTTTTTTGAGATCGACTAAAATATGGACAGAAAGAGTAAACATGTGACTTTGTATTATCCCGAAGGTATACAACGTGCCCCGGCTCTGCGCACTTTGTAAATTATTTCTCTCTAATTATATTTTTATATATATATATATAAAGTTTTATATTATTTAAAATAAATATTTTTTGATAATTTATTTTTGTGGTATGAATATTCAGTTTATTTTCCCATTATCTTTTGGTTGACTCGTGCATGTTACATGTTATTTTTAGAATTTCAAATTGTAAGTCCAATATAACGTCTGGATATTCTGAATCAGAAACTTATTAAAAAGGTGATTTTATTCAATAGTCCTTTTAAAGTAAGTGAACTAAATCATCACAATTCACACGTCTAAAAGGGCTGTTAAAAATTGAGTTAGATGTGAATTTTATTATTATAAGAATTAAGATTATTATTTTATTATGTGATTAAATTTTACATAATTAAATCACGTACATCGTCAGTGCTGATTTTTTCATCACATCACACGTGAGGAATATATATTTAGTAAGTATTATATCATTTTTATATGAAAAATATTATAGATGATCGTCACTTAAACTCTGAAAAATAGTACCGGTACATATATTTCATTACTTTGTACTACTATATTATAAAAAAGTGATGTTACGTTACCACACTTTATGGAGGACCTTTTACCCCTCTGCATTATTTAATAGTGTATTTAAAGGTATATGTGTGCCCATGTGGACACGTTACTATTTATGATGTCCACGTGGGCACATAGATACCTTTAAAATGCACTATTATATAGTGCAGGGGAGTAAAAGGTCCTTTCCAAAATTCGGTATTATTACAGCAATTTCGATCAAAGTTCGAATATATTTCAGACATTTTTTCCAAAAAAAGAAAAGAAAATTAAATTAAGCTTCATTTTCAATTTTATATCACGTATGTCTCTCCTTTTTTTTATGTAGATAAAAAAAATGACATGTATTTTTTATTATTATTTTGGGCATAATTAAAGGGATTATATAAACAACTTCCCTATCAATAATTTAGTTTCCGATTCCAATTGGTAATCATATATCCAAACAATTTTGGTTGGTGAATTTTATAGTTTTAAAGCTTTGATGAAATATACGCTCAATGATTTATTTTTCTCTTTTTCTCTTTTAGATACGTGTTCTAATTTACAACTAGGTCTAAGATTTAATTTTGTAGTCCTATGCAAATATATATTGTTTTAATTTTTTTTACGCAATTTTTCATCTATTCAAATGATTCCAAAACATCAAGTTTGAGTATACTTTTCACTTTGTCCATTATATTGATTCAAATAAGATTGATTTATATATAGAATATAAGATATCAAGTACTAATAGTTTTTTATCGAATAAAGGGTGTGTTTAGAAAATGTTTTTTCTGTTTAATTTTTTCATATTCAATTTGTCAAATTTTTTGAAAATATATTCACTAAAAATGAAAAAACTGACTTTCTTAATGACGGCAAAAAAAACAAGTTTCACCAATAACATTCCACAACATTGATTAGCTTCCAATATACGTCATCTTCACCTCAATCTCGTAGACTCAATTCCCACTATCGTACCAAAGTCCAAACACACCCAAAAGATCCTTTTCTTTTCAAGAAAATAAAATTTTAAGACATTTTGGTTATGAACTATCATTTACATGGGTGGGTACTAGAAAACTTTAGTACTAGGAAATTAGGAGAGTGATTTTGACTATATGTATTTGTTAGATTAGGTCTTAGGCCTAACTCACACCCCAAAAGCTAGCTTAAAGGAAGGAGGATTGCCCAAGCCTTATAAGAAGTCCACCCATCTCATTACCCACCGATGTGGGACTTTTGTCATTCTTTAACACTCCACCTCACGCAGTGCTTAGCATCTGGTGCGTGGGCAATTTTTGATTTTGGGGGCCCCAACATCGGGTGAGACGGGCCCTGCTCTGATACCATGTTAGATTAGGTCTTAGGCCTAACTCACACCCCAAAAGCTAGCTCAAAGGGAGGAGGATTGCCCAAGCCTTATAAGGAGTCCACCCATCTCATTAACCACCGATGTGGGACTTTTGTCATTCTTTAACAGTATTATATAATTAAAATTGAAAGAAAAAGATCAATTTGATTCATGTGATTTTGTTTTAATTTTATGTAGGTGACTCCATATTATACATTTATAATTATCACAAATTTAGTTAGTGCATTTGTCGATGTAGAGTGTTCTTATCCAAGTTTTCTTTATTGACTATATATATTTGTTTTTGAGAGGAAGTATCTAGCCACCCAATTAACTTTATATTATACAAATAGTACTATTTTCTGTACAAATAGGATTGTGCACATAGCTTCATCAATTCAGAATAATAATGCATATAATTTTGGTCAATATCATTCTCAATTGGTTTATTCTTTTTAGTCTTCCTTCTTTTAAAAGGGTGTCCAGATCTTATGGATCTTGTTTGGTACAATGTTTTTACTTTTTATAAGAATCTCATATTCATCAAAAATCTCCGTAACAACGTCGTTTGTTTAAATAAATTTTATTATTAATGCTATCATAAAAAAAAAAAACATATAATATGAAAATTTACAATGTATCAAAAAAATCACTTGATCATTATAATGAAACGTTAATATAGAAAATGATTGTTATCTATAGAGAAGGTATAACTCCGATTTATATATATATATATATATATATATAAAAAGTGCAGAGTCTATAGCTAACGTTTGGATTGCTATGCACATGACATGTCTAGAAAATATTCTAATTTTTCTTATATTTATGTGTTGGAAACTTGGAACTTTCTAAACCACAAAATTAATTAACAAGTTAAAAGATGATAAGTAAAACCTAATCTCCCAACTCCCATCATGACATTAATTGATCTTAATTTGAGATTAAAATTTATAGTGCTAACTAGTAAAATTACCCGCGCTTTGCGCGGGAACTTAATATCACGGAATTTATAAAATAATATTTAAAACTTATCAGTCATTAAAACTAAAACACTATACTATTTTACATACAAGATTATCTAGTAACGAACATTAATAATGTAAAGGAAAATGAAAATTATAACATATCATTTATCCTTAATAACATAAGCATAAATTTATGACTATAAAAAAATACCAGGATCTGTAACATAAACAATGGTGTCAGGGAGCAACTCAACAGGAGCAAGGTACACGAATATTTAATTGTGCAGAAGAAGAAGAAGAATAAGAAGTTCAGAATTTTTGTTGTTTTAAAATGAAAGGAAATCCTTCTATTTATAGACAACAAAGGGTAGTGTGAACAAATGTTTGTTGTGTCTAATCAGAAAGGTCACAACTATTTAAAAAAGTTTCAACCCTTCGGAAAGGTCACAACCTTTCATAAGAGTCACAACTCTTCATTGACGTTGCAACTTTTCATAAATATCACGACTTTTCATGAAATGGAAGGCCAGTTTTGAAAATAAATAAACTAAAAGGAAATCCTGATTTGTGGTGGCGCCACATAGGCGGGCTTAGGTTCTCTTATATATATATATATATATAATTAGTTGCTTCTTATAATTGATCAGCTGGGGTATATTTGTTAAAACTAGCCTATGGGCCATATAAACAAATCTTTACATTTTTACTTTTTTATGATTGTGGTGTCTGAACCAGTTTTCGCGCACCTCAACTAATTCCATGGGATATCTGTCACCTTCCACCGGCAACAGATATCAGCTAACAAATATTTACACTATTTAATGTGTGTAACTTGAATTCTAGAGTGATTTATATGTGAAATTCACAGCCATTGATGTTGTCTTCTTATGAAGGAACTGGTGGGATCTTCAACATGAAATTAATGTCACAAAAAGATATTCTCAGCACAAAGTATTAGTGATGTTGCATCGAACACACAAGGTGAGGTTGAAGTGAAAGTTTAGGCTTTGAGTACATTTTGCTGTCCCTTTGAAATTAAGGTTAAAAAGGAAAAGGAAAGTCAATATATGATACTATGTCCATCCATTTTTACTTGTCCGATGCTAAAATTAATGTTCATGATTATTTATTTAATTTGAAAATTTAAGAAATAATTGACCATTTTATATCTATTTTACCCTATTATACTACTTCTTATGTTTCCACACGACATTTTTTATACCACAAGATTAAGGACATTTTTGATACTTTTGACATATCTTTAATTTAAGACCATAAGATTGAAAGTATTATTTACTTTCTAAAACTCTGTGTCTAATCAAAACCAGACAAACAAATTGAAAAAATGAATAATTATTTTCAATCATTTCTCAATGAGAGAGATGACTTATATAATAATTATTAGGAATAATATAGTAAAATTACCATTTTATTTATTGTTTCTTAAAAAATGTGTCAAGTAAACATGAATAATTGAACAAGTAAACATGGACGGAGCGGGTATATAGTAAGTGATTTTTATGGACTTTGGGGTTGTCCTTCTTCCACTCTAAGAAATTCTTTTTCATACCACATTATTTGCCACTTCTTGGATATATAGTTGGATTGACCTTTGCTTCTTCTTTTTTATGGTTGCAATTTCAATCTATAATGCCCTGTAGTAGTAAAAATTTAGAATGACATCAAGCCCTTATTTTGACTTTTTAACATTTCAATTCCTTCCTTTTCTTCTTCCAAATTAATACAAGTCTGACTTAAACATAAGGTTAATAATAACACTTCTCTCCCAATAATATCTCCTTCAAAATATTTACCATAATGAGATATAATTTTTATAAAACTTATAATGTATGATGATCATTGAAGGCTAGATATTGTTTTATAGTCCATTACAAACGTTATTTCAATTATATGATTCTCTTCATAGATGATCAATAAAATAAAATTAAAAAGTACAAGAGAATTTTAATTTTTTTAAATAATGAAAAAAAATTATAGTATTATATTTGTTCTATTCAAATTGTAAGCGAATTGCTCGATCAATTAGCGCTAGGAGTTTTAGTTGTTGTTATTATTATAAGGGTATGTTGTTTCATGAATTTATTAGCATAATCTTTTTCGTATGACATGACATTGGATTATGCAATAATAAAACAAATCCCAGAAATGACGAGATTATAAATCTTTTCAGCGTATATATATATATATAAATCCACTAAAGAATATATATACTATAAACACAAGTTACAGTAAATTTAAATGCATAACAAAATAAGAAATGATGAAAAGCATATATATGTATAGTGCAGGTACAACAAGTTTTGCACTATGTACAAAACATAGAAATAACGAGATGTAACGTCTATTCAGAATATTCACAATAGAACACAATTGTTACAGTAAAATGCTGACATAATTTAGTGCACGAATTATTACTATATAAGAGCATAATGAAAAATAGTTTATATATATATATATGGTGTCCACGTGTGCGCGTTGTTTTATTTTCATAAAAAGGATAATTTGATGCACAAAGCATCTCGCATTAATAAGCCTGAAAAGAATTGTGGTTCAAGGTGTGATGTCAATCGTCTACCTTAATGCAAATATAAGTAGTTATTTTCACAATTCAAATTTGTGACTTATAGTTGTGACATAAATAACTGTATTTTTATTTTATTTATTTATTCCTCAAATATTTTGGTCAATGTCAACGTATCATTGTCGGCAAATTGAGGGGAAAAAATTAGCATTGTTAGATTATAATCTTGTATAATCTAGTTCCATTAATAAATAAACTTCTTGAGGAATGTAGAAAAAATTACATAATTATTTTAAGATTAATGGAGACTTATATCATATCACTTACAAAAACAGGTGTTATATTAGTTAGTGGAATTTTGGCTCATGGACTTTGTAATTGTAATGATTACTACTTCTATATGCAAGCAATTAGAGAAGAAACCTTCATTTTAAAGTAAAAGCTTTTTCTAAATATAAATTATATAATAATGACTATAAAATTTGAATGCTTTAATGTGCATATATTCAACAATTAAGTAGAAAGGGATGGAAGTGAGTGGCAGGAAACCAAAAAAAAAAACAAAGGGGTGTTTTTCGTTGGTTTTTTTTTTCTCATCCTTTATTTGGTACTTATTTTGAGATTTAATTAATTTTGATTTTGTCGAAAAAGTCTTATTTTGAAAGTAAAGCGCATCTGGATAGACAATTATATAGAAGGTCTTTACTAATTTATATACTATTCTTTAATTTTATTCCCTCGTAAGAGAAATATTATAATTTATGAGGTCTACAAGTTTCACATTTAAGTAATACTTTCTTTATTAGTAGTCTAATATATCGGGAGGAGGTCTATATATTCGAAAAAATGATATATCTTTATTCATGTAATTAGCGCGAGAAAAAGCTCACTAAACTGTTTATTTTTTAAGACACGAACTCGCAGCCTTTGATTAAAAATTAAAAAAATATTTTTATCACCATTCAAAGCCTTTGACCTCTGGAAAATGGGAATTTGATGTGGTATATATGTTGAGTGCTGATCTAACTAACCAATTAACTTAACCTTTTTGACAATTTTGTTGCCCCAAGAGCAATATGTGGATCTAATATAAAAAGATTTGGTTGAATTGGTTAAAAGTTAAATTTTATTTGCTTAATATCTGCCTTTTCCTAAAAGAAAATAATAATAAATGAATTTACAAAAGTTGACTCATTGTGTATGGTGCTAATGGAATCCAAGAAAGCATCTTTATCCATTATCCCGTAATCCTTGTTTTTTTCTGGAAACAGCAAATATGATAAATTTCTTTTTATTTTATTCTACTTTAAGAAGTGGCAGGTGGATTTTGAATTTATAATATTGCAAGCACATATAATTTCATCATGTTTCAATAATAATAATATATCTAGTTTAATTTCACAAATAAAATCTAAAAGAGTAGTGTGTATCCGACCTTATTTTTATTTTGCGAAGGTCAAGTAAAACATATTAACAACAAATATTAAAAAGAAATATAATAGTGAAGAAGTCATGCTAAAAATAAATATATAATAATAAATCAAAGAATAAGATAGTAAAAGTTGCGTAACTCTTGCCGTCCGGCTCTTTTCTGAAACCGTGCATAGCAAGAGCTTTAATGCACCCGCTATCCTTTTTAATAAGATAGTAAAAAAGTAACAATAGGAACAATATTTATTATAAGGAACACTATACAATACTGTTAGACCAAGATCTCAATCTTTTTTTTTTGTTTAATTTCATCAATTAAATCCGTTAAGAATGTTCATAACATTCATATTCTCCATCACTCATAATATTTATATCAAATCAAACAACTTTTTTTAAAAAAATATCGAGTACGAATAAATTTTTATCATAATCTAATTTGGGAGTATTGATGGAGAGGTACATAAAGAGAAAGGAATGGAAGGCTAATAAGTTAATGGGGATCTACAGACACCACCTAAATTCAAAAGCAATGTCTCTTCATTGTCTCCCACATTGTCCAAAAATTTCCAACATTGTACTGCATCATCATTCATTCAATACAATAAAAAGTTTTTCCAAGAGATGACAATATAGGATTATCGTCTGTTATATTGTTTGATTACTACTTTTTGCCGACAAACCAATTGTTTATTGACACATGTTACCTATAAGCTTTAATTATGTAGGGGCATATTATATGTATAGCCTGTAATGCTGCCAAGTGTCAACTTAAATTCACAGTTTCCTAAAACCAACATGGGATATATGTAAAACATACATCTCCAAGTTGATAAGGGTATTTCTATATTATCCCAAACTCCTCATAACCAAATTGACCCCTACCCAAAAGCATTTTCTGCTCAAAGGGAAGAAATAGATTGAAGGGTGTGTTTGGTTGGAAAAAAAAATATGTGAATTTCTTATTTACTTTTTTGTGTTAAGTATTTTCTTAAAAGCATTTATTTATAATCTAGACAAATACTGTCAAAAAAGTAATGGTGGAGATGGGGCTATGAGAGTGGGGTGAAGACAGGGTGTGGAGTGTAGGCACAATCAATGTGAAATGTGACTCGAAAAACTTGGTTTTTCTAATTCCACTAGGAAAGTCATTTAAGAAATTTTTTTCCTAGAGTAAACATTTGCCAAAAAATTTGGCCAACCGAAAATGGAAAAATTGAAAATCATTCCTGTATGTTTAAATTTAGAAAACCCATATTATACCCTCACCTAGATAGAAATACCAATTAATTGCACCAAACAGCATAGAAACATGAATATGCACTTATACGGTTTATACTTAGTTACACACAATTGGAACCAACATTGATACTTCCCAACAAATCCGAAAGAAGAACAATCCAAATTACAATTGCCAGCAAGAGAAAGGGAATGAAGAAACCGTCATGTGTTGTTTCTTCAAGAAAGTGTTCTCTTGTTGAAAGATTCTACAGTTAAATTGGCTGTAAAAGCAGGTATTGAATTCATCCTTCGAATGAAAATTTCAACCTGCAAAAAACAGAATACCCCAACACTTCAGAAGGTTGAATACCTCGACGTTGGCCATTTGTATGTTGCTTAAAATGATAAAAGCTAGAAAACACTAACTGCTCAAAGATGAAAGCTGACAACGGATAAACAAGAAAGATTAATCGATCACAATAATAGCAAACTGGAATAATGACACTTAAAATTAGCTTTGCACAAAGGCTTTTCTAGAAATTGTTGTTAAATACCTGTTGGGATATCTCAGGCTGAGAGGTATACTTGTTCGTCTGAAAGATCAAAAAGAAGGAAAGTTTATTATCATGCTTCTTCAAAAGTATAACGTTTACATACTGTGCTAGCAATGTGCTGAACTAAAGCACAAAGGCATTGCATGAATGTTGAAATTGATGGTAACAAGTCTGTCAAAAATACTTCAACCATCCTAAACCCACAAAATGAAAACATGGCATTGGCATCTTACCAAAATGTTTGTGTTCCCTGATTCATATTCAAATTCAAGCTTTTCTTCATCACTTTGAGCATAAATTGATTGAAGTATAAACCGTGTAACTGCTATTCCATCTGGTCGCTGGTGATCATCCATCACAATCTGACAACATAATTCCGATTATTGTTAGGTTGACCAATAAGTGCTGAAATGGTAATAATGGTGTTATCTTTAGCTAGAAGCTTCTGCAATACATACTATAGACACTAACTCAGTACTTTTAGGTGACATTTAACTCAAACTACACCTCTTTCTGGTCCATAAGAAAGAACCCACAAGTTCAGTTTCAAAAAAAAAAGAAAGAACCCACAAGCCACAAAGTAGAAGAAAATTATTCAGGAAGATTAGGGGTGGCAATGGGGCAGGGCGGGTGTAGGGCGGGGCAGGTTTGGTCAAATATGGCGAGGGGCGGATTTTTATATTTGCGGGTGCGGGCGGGTCTCAATTAAAATCTTTAATTTTGTGTGGGGGCGGGCGGGTGCAGGTTGGGGTGTTTTCTTTTTTACTACTCAAAACTTCTATTGTCTTGATAATTATTGGTAGTTTGGTACTACTCAAACCTTAGTTACATCTAATTGATGCAAAATGGAGTTACAATCATAATTCATGTATTCACCAAATGCTAAGTCATACAATTTGACATTAAAATGTAAATGTACTACAAATTGGATTTATTATTTTCATGTAAACCAGAAATCTTTTCATCACTCTATCATGTAAAGAATTTCATTACAATCATAATTCATGTATACACCAAATACTAAAGTGTATGAGAAACAGAAACATAGTATAACATTACACTTCTAAGTGTCAAAATCAGACACAGGTATGTTTGCAGTGAGAGATTGTTGAAGCTCTGCGCGGGGGGAAGTCTTTGCGGGTTTATGCGGGTTAGCCCCACACCCGCACTGTTGCCATCCCCAAGGAAGATTCACCGAGCACTAAATGAAAGATGCTACTGAAGAAATTCCAATAAGATACAACCACCCCAACTCCATGCACAACCCCCAAACTTATGTTCAAACTAGTGGAATTATAACACATTGGTTGAGATACCGACTAGACTCCGGACAATATTTTCTAGTGGCAAAATATATTAGTTCAAAATATAGTCATAACCCAGGAGGAATGTAATACCTTATACCCAAAAAGTTCACAGCATGCCCTTCTGAAAACAGAGATCCTATCAGCAAAAACCGTCTTGTACCTGAAGAATGATTAAACTTAGTTTCTGACAAGAACAACAAACCATCGACAATACAAATGCTGAGAAATCCTGAAACCTTTACCTCTCCTCACGCTTTTCTAAAGTTGCTATTTGCTCTTTCAACTGCATAATCTTTCCAGAAATATAAGAATCAACCAGTGTACCCGCATCAGCTGCATAATTGAGAGGTAATGAATTAGAAATTATAAAAGGTGACGAAAAGGTCTCTAAAAACTTATATGTCCCAATTGACACTTCAAATGCATTAAGCATTGGATTATAGAAACTAACAAAAGGCACTTAAAATTTCACAGTAAATAGACCAGAGAAAGGAGGAAGATAATGGAGGAATGAAAAGAGGAAGAATACAAATTCACATTAATTAATACTTAATACTGTTTAACAGCTCCAATGAGCAGAGCATTAACCAGAGAGTTATATACTTCTTTTGACATCTAGAAGTATATTATGGGTGATAAATAGTTTATACTTCTTTATCAAAATAGCTCCCCTTTTACTATTCCAAACTAGTAAAAAGGATGATTATGATCAAGAAGAACCATCCATATTGAGTGATTCATACCTAAATCCAAAAAAAGTTGGGGCTGAATATATGAACCCACTAAAACCATTCCGCTTCATAAAACTAATAACGTTGTCTGCACAATTTTTTCCCAGACTAGACAGGATATTAGGATAAAAAATAAATACAGTCCCTACATTCTCAAAAATCATAAAAGATATAGCCCCTAGTTACCCCCAGAGTTTTGGTCTAGGGGTAACATCGAAATGTGTGATGTGTGGGTTAGTCTCCCATCACGGGTTTGAACCCTTCTCTAAGTAAAAGCTTAGTATTCAAGTGGAGAAGGGTAAAGGGGAAGGCCCATTTACCCACCAAGATCCGAACCGTGCGCCACTGATCTTCGAGGATTTATTTGTTATTTAAAAAGATATATAGCCCCTAGTTGCAATTTTTAAAACTGTAGTCCCTAGTTGCAATTCATCATTATAGTTTCTGAATATAAGCTATCATGTAAACTTCAGATTTATTATTTATCATCAGGGTGTAAACTTCTTTAGATATTAAGCACTAAATCCTACTGGATGTAACCTAGAAACAGGTTGTTACTAAACTTCCTATAGAACAAAAGGCCTAATGTGTAAGATCTTCCCCATTATCTTTCTTCCTATCAATGCTTCAATGTATATAACTCAACTGGTGATGCTATTTGGAATCATCAAATAACAATTCTTAGGGATCATATAAAATCACGTTGAAGAAAGAAGTAAATCTTTTGTTATCCAAAGATAAAAAGATTATATTGTCTTCTTCTTTTCTTTTTCCACTTTTTTAATCCTACATGTATCTTTTGTATTTCAGGAGTACTCAAAATTTTCTAACTGATAAAGATTATTGGATGTCATTCACGCACTGCAACAATGGCATGTACATTCCTAGGTATATCTCTTTTTCTGAAATGACCTCTACCACTCAATCACGAACTACTTGGTCTGCAATAAATGTCTTCAATATCCATTTCAATTGGTTTGAACCTATTTCATTATAGTAATCATTAATTTATCTCTTTCTTTTTTAATAAAGGACCAGACAATTTTTTTTTTTTAAAAAGGACCAGAAATATTGGAGAAGAATATTATTGAATTGTTGTTCTACATTATTACAGAGAGACCCTATATATAGACACTACAATAGACACCTTTTCCAACTAGGACACTACAATACAATCCTTTTCTAAGTAGGACACTATATACCATTCTTATTACTATTCCTATTCCTATTCCTATTCCTATTCCTATTCCTATTCCTATTCTAAGTAGGATTGTATATACATATTACTATTCTAACACTTTATAACAATGTTGGATAACAGACCAAAGCCTCAACCAAAATGATAGCCAGGGAGCATAAGACTAGAATAGTTGTAACATAACTCAATTGCAGTCTGTTTAATAATAGGAAAGGCACTGAATGGCAACAAATCACAGGCATACATGTACTTAAAATTGAAGTTATGTGCACCTGACTGCCCTTTTAACTCTTGAACAGCCAGCAACTGCTCTTTTGTCTTCTGCAACTCATTCTGAAGTGCCTCTATTGTTTGTTTTGCCTCATTTTCAACTCCCAGGGTGTTGACCATTCGCAAGACTTTAGTATTAGCAGATGAATAGTCCCCATGACCTAACTGCAAGGGGACCAAAAGTAACCTAAGGATACTAAAAATGGGTTACAGACTTACAATATTAAAATTATACACTCTCATTGGAACAATGATCTGAAGCACCAATAATGTTTCATTTCTAGTAAGAGACATACACGTGTGCATTCCATAACGGCATAAGAAATAAAAAAGAAAACATACGCAAAAAAAAAAATAGAAAAGAAAGTATTTTTCTGCAGTTGATTGCATCCTCACTGACGTTAAAATTTCATTAGGTAGATAACAATGAATGCAAATGCATACAAGTAAGCATGGTACTCAAAAGCAGTTTTCGCATCGACATATATTACGTATTTTCATCAGGCAAAAGGTTCACCTAGCAGCCAAGTAGACCTATAAAGCATATCAACGAAACATAGGAGAAATGCCACTCCATTTTCCACGAAAGAGGCAAAACAAAGCGTATAATATCAGCATCATTAATGGGATTTAGGATATGGTAAGATGGATGTAAAACAGAAGGAAAAACAAGACATGCAATTCTAAAATTATATAGCAAAAAAAAGATCATATTCTAACTCGCTCAAGTATACTGAGAAGTCATAAGCTGCATAACCACCAAATGCATGTACCAGTATCTCTAAAGGTCTTTAACAAATATCTAGAACATGAAATTCTTATGTGTCGTGGATGAACAACATCCCATTAGCATTTCCTGCCAGAGATTTATCACTTGTCTGAAACATATATTTTAAGAAACATAAAAAATACAACAGTACAAAGTATGTAACCCAGAAGTAACCTTGGACTCCAAGAGAGCTATCTGAGAACGTAAGCCATCACCCTCCCTCTCCAATGATTTAATTCTTCTAGCTTCATTATTTAGTTTCTCATTGAGAAACTTTATTTCATTGAGCTGGCGAATATTAACTTCTTTTTGTTCAGATAAATAGCTCTCCAGTTCCTTTATACAGTTCTCTTTCTTGGCAAGAGATGTTTCAAGCTCCTGTAGTCAGGATATAACTACCACAATTAGCTAAAGCACAAATCATAAGGTAGTTTGTCAATAGGAAAAAAGGGCAGGGGTTATAACCTGAAGAATAGCTCCACTGACCACTTCTTGACCACTTTCAACACTCTTCTGCTTCCTAAAGTCCTCAATGACATTTTTTAAGCGGTCCGTTTCCTCCATAACAGAAGCAAGCTACAAAGAAATTTGAGATCAAATACATAACAAGTTAAAAAGAACACAGAAGGACAGGAAAAAGGTTAGCTCTGAAACTAGAGGCATATGATCACCAAAAAAAGGTAGCCATAATTTTATATATGCATTCCACTGTTTGGGAAGAGTAATATCAACACAAATACTAATGAGAACTCGGTCTATAAAAGCCTACTTACCTAGAATTCAAATCCATTTTTTTATGGTGTACTTCCCAAGCAAGGAATCAAGAAGAAACAGAGACCACAAGGAAGAGGGAAAAGCAATTTTACAGTAACTAATTTCTGAAGCAGCAGATGCAAAATATGCTAACCTTCAACTCAATCCTCTTGATTTCTGATTTTGAAGATTCCGCTTTCTCCTTTGCAAGTACAGCCTCATTCTCTGCTTCCCTTTTCTCAAGATCAGCAGCGTCGAGAGCCACCTCCATTTGTTTAAGTCGAGCCTGGATCTCACCCACCTTCGTCATGCTATCAAGCACTTCTCTGGTTCCCAGAGAAGGAAACAAAAACTCTTGAATACCAATTAGTTGGGGATGGAAGCAAAGCAAGAAAATCAAGCAATTTCCACCACAACTCATCGGAGAGAAAGGGGATAGAAATATTTTCATCCTTTCTCCAAGTTCCATTTTACAATAAGTCAAGCTTCACATAAAGCAGTTATATCTCTCAATACTAGCTACTGTAACAAAAGACTAATGATAAGTGTAGGAAATCAAGAATCTGAATTTATCTTTTTAAGGTGTGAAAGATGTGCATCATTTTATTAACTTAACATGCACGGAATATACAGGTTCACTTCCTATATTTACATCTATGAATGTTTCTACTCAATCTAGGTTAATTGGTGTCAATTTGCAGGACAGTGCACATTATACTACTCAAGCGAAAACAACAATGATTACCCAAAGAAAAAGAACAGAACTGCCAGAATTCGCTCTGTGGATTAGAATTAAACAATTAAGAGGATGTTTAGAAAGCTTTCCACATTAAAGTCAATCATTAAATCAACAAAAGAAACTCCTAATGGACCTACTATTAAGCACCAATGAGGAGCATGAAGTTAGAAACAGAGTTCATCAGTGAACATACTTGCTTCAGGACGAGAAAAAATTTAGTAAGCACCAAAATGAAGGAAAAACTGAATCAACAGGTTACCTCTGCAGAGCTGCAAATTTGGGAGGCACATCAGCAGCACATGATGCACCAGGAATGTCTTTAACCATTGATTTCCAAGCATTTAGTTCATCCTCTAACTTCTCCATATCTCCTTGAAGCATTGCTAGTTTTAGTAGCTCTGACTCTGCCCTCTCCCTCCGGCCTTTTTCCTCAAGTATCTTTACCTTCAATAACTCAATGTTTTCATGAGACGATTTCAGCTTTCTTGCTTCACGCACTTCAGCCTCCTGATGAGGAATCAAGATATATCAATCAAACATTTGCTAACCCAAAGTTAAATTTTGTTTTTATTTTTACTAGTTTACTGTTATTAGCAAAAGATGTAGAGATTTGAAGAACATAAAGAATAAATAAGAAAGAAGAAGGCAAAAATAACAAATAAAATATAAAAAGTAACTAATTTTAAAAAATTGAATGTAAAATGTCACATGGATGCTCTTTTTGACTTACCTTCTAGCCACCACACATTACAAAGAGAGTGAAGTCATTCTCCATACTACTTGGCACTAATGAGAGGTTTTAGATAGTATATGTTATAGTTCATGGGGTAACAGTACACCCTATAGTTTAAGTGTCAATCTTGCAAAACATTGATAGTTCAGAGTGTTATTTATGTATTAACTTTTTTTCTATTTTGAGAAATAAACCAAAGTACAAATTCTTTATAGTAAAATGTGGCACTGAAAAGATATGTTCTGATAACCGGTGGGATAGTCATCCCAGTTAGTTACTAATCCAGTGGCATAACTAAAATTTAGTAGAGCAAAATAACTTCAACATAAAAGATCAATCTTTCACCTCCTTTATAACAATCTCATCAAAGCTAAAAGGAAAAAGCTTCCTATAGTTTAGAAGCTAATCCAGAAACTAGCAAGATATACACAGCTTATCGTGGAATTACTCTGTTTATAAAGTTATTTTCCCAATCATCGTACAGTTAGCTTGAAACTGATTATCTCAGTCATGGCACAGACAACGTGAATTTCTCACTACTGTAAGTGCTAGTAAGAACTAACAAAAAGCATTTAATTGCACATTGGACTATCACAAATGATGATGTAACTTACATAGCTTCTAAGTTCCTCCTGCAAATGTTTCACCAAAATGTTGCTGTCACTAGAACAACCTTCTTGAAATGTGAAACTTGACAGTTTCTTCTCTGCTTCAGTCTTCTGCTGCATGCACTGGGAAAAGACAAAAGAAAATTGTAAGTTCATTATAATTCAACATTGCCAAAAATGATAAACTAACAGACAAAAAATGATGCAAATGACAAAAAGAAAATAGACAGAAGAAAACATGCAAGACCACCATAGAGGATCTCATTTGATGACGTTCAACAACTTATGCAATTATATTTTAAAATGTCAAAAAATAACTTCATCAAAAGAATCTAAAATTTGAAAAAGAATAGATAAGCCTCCACTCTCCTTGCTCCAGCATATGCTTGTGCGGACTCATGGGTGACATTTAAGACAAACAAAGCAGTAATTCTAGGATAGAAGATGCATTGACCTCATCAAGTCTCTTCCTTAGTTCTTCCAGCTGCTCCTTCAGCAGCACTGACTCTTCCTCAGCATTGGTAGCTCTGAATTCCATTATTTCAAGCTGCATAAAAGCATATTAGATGTTGGATATAACATTTTATTGCACTTCACACAGAGCATTCACAGAAACAATTCTCACATTGTTACTTATTTTTGTGATAGAAAACTTGGATTCACTTTTGAGCTGCTCAAGATCATTCTGCAAACGACTTTTCTCTCTTTCTATGCTTTCCGACACACTACTAAGCTTTCTCTCTAAAAGACTTGCTCTTTCTTCTGCTGCAGCAGCTGACGTCTCAACTTTCTTACGAAGATTCATCTCGTTTTGGAACTTCACCTAGAAGACAATGAGATGGTAGATAAATTATATCATAGATGGCACGAAGGAGATAATTAAGAAAGTTATACAGATTAAGTACCTCAAGAATTGATAAATGCTAGCAAAGAAAGCCTCCAATAGAAACATGAATAACTGGAGGTATGTCCCCAACCATTCATTCAGCAGTTAAATGGTAAATCTCCTCCTATGCATTTACACTCTGATGTATACATGTTGCTATAAATTGTTACTTAAAGAAGGAACTAACAGAAAACTACTCTAATATTAGGACTTACACCAAAGCATGACTTGTGCTGAGCATTGAGAACCAAGTCAGCACACCTCAACAAATGAGATAGATGTACACATTTTCTTTTATCAGGAGATAGATGTACACATTATTAGTCACAAATCAGTGCCATTACCATTATAACTTGAAAATTATGGTCTCTGCTACTTTTTGTTTCAGTTGGGAAGAAAAAAAAAATGTGATAAAGTTTGAGATGCAGTCTAATCAGATTAAGATAGTATCTGGCTCGCTTCTTACAGAGGCCATGTTCAGTCTTGGTTGGTTCCGCGACTTTGCATGGTAAATGTGATGACTCCAGTTGTTGTGTAGCACAGAGCGCCAAAATTGGCTTGGTTCAAGATGTAGAATCTAAGCAGGATCTCATCTTGACATATATTCAAAGTGATTTATAAGTGGAAACTGCTTATTGTCCTCAACAACAACATACCCAGTATAGCCCCACAAGTGGGTGTCCTCTCCGAATAGCAGGAGATAGTTGCCCTCCATATGGCTCACCAACTTCACTTGCTTCTATGGTCACTGCAAAGAGGTTCAGATCACTTATACACGGGCTCTACAGATGAAGGGGTTGGGTTAGGAGCGTTTTCAATATGATTTTTTTTTTGTATTTGTTCAATGAGAAATGTTAATTTGTATTGTCCACTTTTGTCATCCCCCTCTATCAAAATGATCGAAAAGGAAAGTGGGATTGCTTCTTATTCCCGTTTGATCTCTTCCATCTCTGTGTCTAAGAATTCCTTGTCAAAAAGAGAGAGTACTCTCTTCCTAGGCATAAATTATCACACTTACCAAATCAAATTGCCTTATATTTAAGTTAAATTTACAGATTAGACCAAATTATTGATAATGAACTCATACATCAGCATAAAAACATGACGTGAACCAAAGAGAACCCATTGATTCTTCTCAAGAATGTGACATAAATATAATGGGAAATGACAATTAACATCTAGCACCTCAAGTTCATTGTACAACTGCAACTGTTTTCTGAGCCGTTCTTGAGAAACATTGACCTCCTTCATTAGCTGGTCCTGCAGAGCCTCTTCGCGCCCTTTAGCAGCAGCTAGTTCTTGCTCTGCATTGAGAAATTGATCATGGAATTTCTTCCTTTCAGCATCTGCACGTGTAATTCATGTCATCATGCAAATTAAAATCAATAAGTATTGGAGTATACTTTCCAGAAAAGGTGAATTACAAACCAAATAGTCATTGTCCCTCCAGTGGAGTAAAGGGTTAGTGGAGAACAGAAAGAAAAAAAATACAAAGGAAATTAACAAAAACGAAGAAAAAGCATGACAGTTGCTAAAAAGGAGTCAACACCTGATTTAGGAGACAAAAAATACGAAGTCAAATAATATCATTCCGATGTGTGCATGAATGGATGTATGTTCATGTGCATCTATATATGTATGCCTGAATCCATTTATGTACACACACACATCTGTGTATGTTGTAAAGTTGCTTCAGTGAAGTTGCTAGTTCTCACATATAAATTTTGAAATAAACAAGACAGCCTTTTAACAATTGAAATCAGTGGAGCAATTGAACCGTACAAACAAGATTAGTTTAGCAAAGGAACAATTGTATTGTGCTCTATAGATGTTTCTACCAAAGAATCTTCATTCTCTGGTACAAACGTGCATTAAATTGAGCAGTCAAAGGTAAATTGAAAGGACAAGGAGAAACAAAATCATGTAACTAGTCAAACATATTTCACAGAATTGGATATTTATGACTCACCGGCTTTAAGATAATCATTGTTTAGTGCTTCAAGTTTGGATTGGTTATCACGAGCTTGCTTTTCTGCACTGCTTAAGGCATCAAAAAACTCTGACTTCACCTGATAATAGAATTTGTTTTTATATAGATATAAGCAAAATCGTGCAGGCTATCACAAGAACTGAGTACAATAAATAAACAGGGAGCCATTGATAAGTCATTGACCAATATAAGAGACACAAGAATGCTAACTTAAAGGAATATATTATTTAGCTCGGAGGTCTTCCATCATCTTCTGTCATTCTATGTAATCAAACCTGAAAGGAAAAACTGCAGGTAGGTCCCACCGTTCGGACCGATTTGGAAGTCATATATATCCTTCAGCAATACTTGCACTATCCAAACGTGCTAATCAAGAGTAGCTCAATTTGAGTCCATCTAAGATGTACTTGTAAGTTTGTTTTTTAGTGAAGTAAGCAGATTTGTGTTATCAAAAAAGATGAAGTAGATTATATTAATGGAGGGCATAAAACACCTGTATGCAAGTAGTATACAGTGGCGAATTTAGAGCCAAAAAAAAGGGCAATCGCACCCGTGCTCTCTTCGTAAAATTAGATATTTTATATGTATATTTTTTAAGATTTTGTATAATATTATATCTTGCACCCGTACTACAAAAAGTCTAAACGGTCCACATGGTTAAATGTTGAGTTTTTGACCTTGAGGATTAAGGATAAATTCTCACTTCAATACATTTTACTTGGTGCACCCATGTTCGAAAAATCCTAGATTCGCCTCTGGTAGTATACCAAAAAGTAGAAAACAATGTTCTAATTAATTTATATAAAAAACTTTGTTTGTGATTAGTTCATTGTGAAGAAGCTCAGCCTCAAGTTGACTCAAGAATCAACTACGAGTTGGTATACACATCTAAGACCAAATTCACTCAACATATGAATAAAGTTTGAATATAAAGCTCATTAAGGAATCAACCCAAGTTCGAAAGACCATTTACCAATGCCTTAAGTGTTTTAACATGGATTAATTAGCACTCCGATAGCAATAAAATCATAGAAATGTTTAGTCTGGGAAAATCTCATTAGTGGACAAAGCGAAAAGCAGTCACAGTCAAGGGAATCGGTGCACCTACTGTCTTTATCTCAAGATATATACATAAATAGTTGCAATTTCCACTACCACATAAGAAGAAAAATAGGTACAAGCCTCAATATGTCTGCACTCACTGATTTAAAACCTTGAATCCACTACAATTGTTGAAAAATCAATTCGATACTGGAATTGTAATGAAGAGAGTGGGGAATAATGAATGAATACCATTTGGCGGCATTGATAAGTGCAGAGCATTTGGTCTGAAGATTCTGGGTGATGGTGAGATGATTCCGGCAACGGTGTATCCTCGAAGATGACAAGCTGCCGATTGCCGGAGCTGGGACTTCCATCCTCCGGTTGATTGCTCTGCGCCTTTCGCTTGAATGGTGGTGTTCTCAGGATCATGATTCTTCCAAATACTAGGGTTTTGATAACTTCAACAGTAATTGAATCAAGCTCTGATGATTGATGAAAATGTAAGAGGCCTTGCAGAGAAGCAGCTACTGCAAGTGTTCGAAAACTGAGGCGCCAATTGGTGAATCGGATCCAAATAACCCGTCGCCATTTTACTTAGCGTAAGAGATGACCCGAATCCCTTTGGGCTACTGCTACACTTGTGTGGGTCATTGGCACAAATGTCCTTATTTTGGGCCTCTTGCTAATTTTGCTCTTCAAAATAGGAGTAGTAATAATTATGTTTTATTTTTGGGCAAATTACAGAAATCACATACTTTTAAGGCAAACTTACAATTTATCCCTTCAAAGTTTATAATTATAGAAATCCCTCAAATTGATACAATAATATAAGCGCTGATACATTAATCTGATGCGCAAGATACATTAATCGTTAAGTAAGATACATTACATTTTATACATGATACACTAATCTTATGTACATTTTATACATGATACACTAATTTGATGTACGAGATACACTAATCTGATGCACGAAATACACTAATCTGATACGCGAAAATAGGGATTTTGGAGATTCATAAAACTTATAGGGAATAATGGTAATAAGTAAACTAAAAGGTGGGATTTCTGTAATTTTTCCTTTATTTTTTAGAGCGTAAAAAAAGGCACGAGATATAAGTTCAGTTCAAGTTATATTCTAGAACAATAATTAAGCAACACAAATTATGCAAGACAAAAAATATTAAGTTCAAGACACAAGTTATGCTCCAAGACAGGAGTTTTGTGGAGTAAAAGTTATGCTTCAATGGCTCAAATTAGAAACTCAAGGCACATGAGAATCAGATATTATAGAACTTAGCTAAACATTCTCTAAAAAGTTTTGCTTTGTGATATTAATTTTTCCCAACAAATTTAGGTCAAAATTAAAAGTACTTATTAGGTCCACAAATTTTCATTAAATAGGCAATAGACGCAGAAATTAAAGACCACAAATTTAAGGAACAAAAATTTAAAATCATCCCAAAACAAAGGTATTCTATGCAAAAACTTGAACTTGTTGTATAGACGCAGAAATTAAAGACCACAAATTTAAGGAACAAAAATTTAAAATCATCCCAAAACAAAGGTATTCTATGCAAAAACTTGAACTTGTTGTAAGCATAACATAACTAACCACTAACCAGCAAATACATGAGATTAACTAATAAAACAAGTGTTTAAAATTTTTATATTATTTTATTTGTACACTACAAAAGTGTTTAAGAAAACTATTTCGACTTACAAGCGTCCAGAATAAGTCAGTGAAATAGACTCTTATAAAAAATGGTAAGTAATTTATCAATACTAATATATAATATTATATACTCTTATTTAAAATGGTAAGTAATTTGTCAATGCTAATATATATTATGTTGACTAGTAATGTTAGGCATATTGAAATTAAGCTCAACAACAATAATATGCCCATCGTAGTCCTATAGGTATTTTGAAATAAAGTCACCATATAAAAATGAATAATATTTATTTTTGAGATGATGATAAAAAATAAATTAAAACTATTACTTTTTCATAAATTTCGTCTCTTAACTACATATTATTTTCTTTAGCTACCTAAACTATCTATATTCAACATTAAATATATAATTTTTCAAATATCAACCTACAAATGTTATTCAAGACCATACTAAAATATTTCCTAACAATTTTACTGTTTTTGTCTCCATTAGCCCTAAGGACCCGGGAAAAAGAGTTCGTAATTTTCTCCTAATTTTATTTTTGTTAATGTCTTTGAGCTAATATGATAATGACATTTGAAATAAAAATTTAGATGTACATGCATAGAAATTTATGGGACATAAGAATATTTGAAATCTAATTGACGCTCCACCTTAAATTAAACCATAAAATAAAATAAAAAATATCAGTTTATAGAAAAAAAGAACACTGACTTATAAAAGTTAAAACTTATAGTTTGACAAAAGTTAAATTTTATTACAACACGTTTAAGTTAGTGCAATATGAATGTATCATACTTCAATTTTTTGTGTTTAACAATTACGGCAGCATCATTTTTAGACTATCTTTAAGGTCTTAAACAATATTAGGTTGAATTATAAACATGATTATAA
Organism: Solanum acaule; assembly: GCA_036250505.1. Classification (NCBI taxonomy): domain Eukaryota; kingdom Viridiplantae; phylum Streptophyta; class Magnoliopsida; order Solanales; family Solanaceae; genus Solanum; species Solanum acaule. The sequence goes on along the minus strand of JAJOOR010088614.1, from coordinate 10,855 downwards.
GTTTACAAACGTGTTTCTTAACCCAAATAATGAGTAACTATAGTTTTACCTCAAATACTATTTCGATGATCACTCCAACTAACAGTAAACCGAATAACACGTATATAAATAAAAAATATAATATTTTAAAAAGAAAATTAGGTATTTGAGCGATGGGTCAAAATAATTATTGTTTTTACGGCCAATCAAGTAAATAATAAATATAACATCTAGTTCATCAAGTTATCATTATTTAATAAAAGTAAATTAATTTAATCCTCTTACAAAATTGTGCTATTTAGGATATAAATCGACTTTAGTCTTGAACTTTCAAAATGATAATTGTTATTTTTATTTTTATTTTATTTGAAGCTAGAATAATACTCTATCCGTTCCTATTTATATGTGTCCTTACTAAAAATAAATGTTCTTTCACAAAACCAATACATAAATAATATTATTCTTCCTATTTTAAACGTGAGAATTATTAGCCATTAAACATATGAATTTTACCAACAAAGGAAAATTAAATGATTTATTCATGTTCATTGACCAATTTAATTAATCAAAATAAATTAATTTATTGAAAATTTGACTTTAAGAGAACACTAAATAAGAGTTTTAATGGTTAACTCACCTAATTTATTTTTAAGGGACATTAAATCTAAAATGATATCAATTAAATAGGTAGTAATTTGAACGACAATGAATGTCGACAACAAAATAGAACAATTCTATCTTTATTTTCTTAATTAAAATAAAATAGTAATAGTAACTATATATCGAATTGACAACTCAGAAATAACCCGAAAAAAGTAACAAAAATTGTCCAGTAGAGTCTCCATAAAAGGCCCATAAAGTCCTTACATAACTATTATCCGTGCAAAATTGTCCACAAAAATGTAGCGCAGAAAAAAAGAAAAGAAAAAAATAAAGACATGGGCCGGCAAATTGGTACGTGTGAATTAACTATGGTCAAAAATACTTTTTATAGAAATATCCTAAATACCAAAGAAATCGACTTGCTTCTTCTTATTTAGCAGTATTGTACTACTCCCTCCGTTTTTTAAAAAAATGTCCTAATTTGACTTCGAATAAAGTTTAAGAAAAATATTAAATCTTGTAATTCTAAATTAAAAATTATGTCAAATGTATCAAAATGTCCTTTAATTTTGTGATCTTAAATATGTCATGTGGAAAGTTGAAGTTAAAGTGTTGCTAAAAAAGAAAATAGATCATTTTTTTGAAACAGACTACAAATGAAATGAGGTTATTTTTTTTAAACGGATGAAGTATTATTGTTCTGTAGTTAACTATGGTTAAGTTGTCTGGATTAATGTAGGTATAAAGTTACAAATGTACCCTTCCAACAAACATAGAAAAGTTTTGTCTAGTTACTATTAATTGAAAGTAGCTAAGGTTCTTTTTTCTTTTAAAGTTTAACCCAAACAAACATGTGGAGTTCATTTCACGGCTCTTATTATTGGGCCACCATTCCATACTTTCACTTCCATTATTGCTTCTCCATCCACTCCATCCTCTCATGTCTCTCCCTTTTTTATTTTTTATTATTACTCGCTTCGCCCCGTTCAATTTTACTCGTCTATTTTAAATTTTATAGATATTTCAAAAAAAAATGATTGATGTGAAAAATTCATCATAATATCTGAATTATTAAATAAAAGTTACTCTCTCCATTTCAAATTAATTAAATTGTTGAGGTGTTTCGCATCCTTTAAGAAAAAAAGATTAAAACATAAATTAAGCATAACTTTCCATTTTTACCCTTATTAATTATTATCAAATTTATGATTAAAATAACTAAATATTAATTAATAACTAATTCCAAACTAACTAATGAAGGGTAAAATTGGAAGAACATTCTAAAAATAGTCTTGAAAATTAAACAATTAAGTTAATTTGAAAAATGAAAAATGTCTCAATAATTCAATTAATATGAAATGGAGTAATGTCTTATTACTTGTTTAATTAGACTAATTCTGAAATAAGCTATATGAAGATTTGAGATTAATAGAAAGAAGTTATTTCTATAAGAAGATGAAATAATAATTATCAAAAATAAATAATGAAAATGATAGAGATTTTCAAGTTCCATCAAGCCCTTTTTCTACAAAATAAGGTGAAATGTATTTTATAAATAAACAATTATTATTTTTTAAATTATGAAATAGGAGTATGTATTATTTTTAATATAGTAAAGTAAATAATTAATAAATAATAATACAAGATAAATTATTTAATATAGTTAAATTCAAAATAACAACCGAACTTATCTTCAAATCAAATGATCCTTTAATATTTTACTTTTTTTTTTTTTTGTGTGTGTGTGAGTTGGCTTTACTGTTTGAGTGGGCTATGCACTCAATTTCCCCAACTATAGTGGGACCCTTTTCCCCATTTCCTCGTTATCTTATTAGTTCGACCCAATCCACTGTAAGTTTTTAAGAAAATGACAAAATTAGGTTCTTCATAATTATAATACAATTTCCACTAAATTATCCTTAAAATAATTTAATATAGTGGTTTGGAGGACTGACAAAGGGTACGTAAATTTGGTGGATGTATTAAATTTATAGGATGTAACTTTACTTCTTCAGCTACAAATTATTATAAAATTATAAGTTGTTATGGTCAAATTTAACAAACATAATAGTAATTTGTATAAAAATATCATAAACGTTGTCAATATTTAAAGAAGTAAATAATTACTATAATGACATTGTATTTTGAAAGTACAGTTCAAGTATGTAAACTTGTTAGAAGAGTAATAGTAGGTTTGAAACTAGTCTGTTTTAATGTTTTTCTCGAATAATACTAAATTGATTTTAAAAAGTTAATTAAATGTTTAAATCACCGACATTAGTAATTGTAATGATTCACTTATAATTATCTAAGCTATTTTATTGAGTGATATCATCTTTTTATTCAATATATAGGTAAAATGTTGTATGATCAAATTACGTAAATCGTTATTCCTTTGCTTAAGAAAAATGTGTACAATATATAGTCATACATACATTTATACATACTTCTTAAAAACGATAAAAATGATTTTCAATAAAAATAAAAGGAAGTTCATATAAATTATAATAGGTTCGGAATTTCAAAGTCAAAATGCAATTATATTATGTGATTTGTACATTTGTCCAACTACTAAAATAGACATTTTTTTTCTTGATTTCAAAATAAAACATTTTATACATGTGTTAGAAATACAAATCATAAACGAAATTGACATTTAAAGATGTAAAGGAGTGAATAAATCATTATAATGACATTGCATTTTGGAAATACAGTTTAAATATACTATTATACTTTTATTTGATGAATTTTTATTATTTTAAAATATATTTATAATAGGATCATAAATTGTTATTGATGTGTCTCCATTTGACTAGTCACCCTTTATAAGTTAAACTTCATTTATTAAATTGGTAGAAATAAAAAAACGAACATGTCTTAGTTGAATTACTTTCACTCTGTTGGATGAGTAATCTTAGATTTGAATCTGATTTGTTTGAATTTAATAACACAATATCAATTTTTAAAAGTTAATTAAATTAATCTGAGTAGTTTAAACCACCAATGTCATATGGTAATTGAACCGCTTCCTCATACTTATTTAAGTTGTTTTATCAAGTAATGTCATTCTTTTTGTATTCAATATATATGTAAATTAGTGTTGAATCACACCTTAAATCAACGTACCTTCGTTTCAGAGGAATGTACACAACATGCATATAAACACTAAATGTTGTCATGGTTGATTACTTTCACTTTATTGGACGAGTAGTATGCATGTTTAAACCTAATTTGCTTCAATGTTTTTTTTAGAATAAATGCTAAATTAATTTTAAAAATTTGATTAACGTGCAAATAGTGGGTCAAACCACCAACATGGTAATTGAAACGCTTCACTTATTATTTATATGAGCTGTTTTTTGAATGATGTCATTTTTTTAGTATTCAATATATATATAAAATGATGTTGAATCACACTACTTGAGTCGAGATGCCTCCACCCCTATAGAAATGTATGCAACATGCATACATACATACTCATTAACATCGATAAAAATGTTTTTCAATATATAAAAAGATATAAAACATTAATTAAAGTTTAAAAAATGAGTTTGAAATTTCAAATCAAAATACAATTGTATAATGTGCATTTGCCCAAATACTAAAGTAAACTATTTCCCCTTGGTTTCATAATATAATAAAGGGAAAAGGGTAAAAAATACCCCTTAACTTTATTTTATTGGTTGACTATGCCCTTGCAGTTAAAGTAAAGTTAGTTTTACCCCTATCGTTACTAATTTCACCATATATACCCCTTATTTGACGGAAAGCCCCAAATTGACTTAAACCAATTTAATTAAAATAGCCCGATTTTCTCTTTTAATCATAACCCAACCCGCTAAACCAAATGAATTCATACCAAATTAAAACCCCAAACCCATGACCACCCCTCTAATCATAACCCGATTTTGGCTTCTTGAAGATTCTTTTTTTTTTAAATAATCTTCTTGAAGATTTGTTATCTTCATGATGTGATTTTTTGCACATGGTTAACTTCTTGATTATCCCTAAAAATTTAAATTCTGCTCCAGTTATGTTGAGGATCCACATACATTTGTCGATCTTTTCGTATCAAATGATGATTCGTAAGTTTCAGTCACTTGCCTAAGAAGCTTTTTATTTTCTTTATTTAGATTGAAAAACAACAGTACCATTGTTCTTTAATTTGCTTCTTTTCTAGGACACTGTTGATGAGATCATGTGCATTCTACCCTAAATTCGGGGTGGGAGCTTTTGGCATTTTCCCAATGCTTTTAAAGATAGGAGAAACACGAACAACAAGTAGTTTTGGTGACTTGGCTGTGATTTTTTTGAACTCAAATTCACCGGTGGAGAAATGCTTAGCGATACAGAGCTAATTGGCGAATCCAAATTTGAACTGGAAGATGAGCTCGACCCACCAAAATTCTTCACCTCAACGACGACCATCTATAATTAGATTATCTACTGAATTATAGGAGGGGATTTGAAATTTTTTTGCCCTAAGAATGTTCATTTGAGAATGTGTTAAAAAAAATTGGTCATGAGATTAGAGGGGTCGGGTATTGGGTTAAAAATAGGGAATGTTTTTTTAAAAAATTCGAATAATTTGGGGCTTTCCGTTAAATGAGGGATATATATAGTGAAATTAGTAATGATAGGGGTAAAACTAACTTCATTTTAATGGTAAAGATAAAATCAATCAATAAAACAAAGTTGAGGGATATTTTTGACTCTTTTTCTATAATAAACTTAGTATTATGCATGTGTTAGAAAAACACAAGTGTTGCTCGGTTGTAGATTTAATCAAAATGGATAAGCTGTAGGCGATTGCATCTCGTAGTGAAATGTGCAAATGACCAATCAAGAGAAGAAAGGGACAATAAATGAAGGGATTAAGATGTCATTAAAGCAGAAAATATGTGGACATTAATGTCAAATCCCACTCAGCCATCATCAATAATAAAACACACCCACATAATTAATCAATTAAACAACTAAAAGCACTTCTTGTCTGCTTAATTTAAATTTAATTAATTAAATACACAATTAATTAATTAAAGTAATTAATAAGAAAAGATAATTAAAAAAATCGTGCAATTCCCAATAGAGTTAGCTTTAACGCGCGTGGACACTGGATGGGAAACCTGTTGGCGTTTCGGGGCACGCTTTTCTTCTGTGTTTCTTCTTTATTTATTAGTAGTATTATACATTTATTATTTATTCACTCTTTCCGTCCAACAATAATTGTTCACTATTGATTTTGTATACTCTTTAAAAATTAATAAATAATAGAAATAATATTATTTTTTTATTTTATTAAATTTAATACTTTGAGAAATATGTTGAATGATACTATTTTAATAGCAAGGATAAAATAAACATAAAAAGTAAATTACTTTATTTTTTAATTTTTTAAATTAAACAAATATTATTGAACAATTATATTTTTAGTATAGTGGACAACGGAGATACTATTTATTTATTTACTCTTCCCTCTATTATTATTCTTCATCTACCCACCCCTACCAAAGATCGGATCTAATTATGAGTACAAATGAATCCACTCTTTTGACTTCATTTATACATTTATCAATACCCAATCAAATAAATTTTCTGTCTATATTTTTATATATATATATATATATATAAATATCTTATTAATAACAAATTTTTATTTTATTCTGTATGGTTTTTATTTATAGCTAATTTTTATTATCATTAGCCTACATTTTTTTTACTTAAAAAGGAAATTATATATAACATATTGAGACATAAGTGGAGTCAGAATTTGAAGTTTATGAAGTTTAGAATTTTGATTACTTTATGTTACTAGAATTTAAATTAGTAATTTATATATATTTTGTAATTTTTAAAAGACTACAAAATTTCAACTAGAATTACTAAATTCGACTATATTCATAATTTTTATAATGCATATACCTTAGTCTTCTATTACAAAATAGAAAAGCTCTAGACATTTATTTTCACACTATATGTATCTTAAGGGGTAGATTTATTTGGTATTGTTGTAGCAATAATAGAAAATAAACCTTTAATTAATTAATCGAAATACATGATAAATAGCTTGAGCATTAGTAAGATTTAACGTTCTCGCTTCTTAGCTAGTAAGCTAAAATTGCTGGCTAAACAAACTCACTAACCTATATTCAATCAGTAATAAACGCGTGGTAAATTTATAATGTAAAAATTACATTAATAATTTTCATTACTAGTTACTTAAATTTATTATTAAAATAAAAAAATAAAGTTATTCCTTCATTGTGGATTTTGTTAGGCTGCTGTATGATTTAAATTTTTCCTAATTAAATTAGTGTTTATTTTTTTTTATTTTCTGCAATTATTTTGGATTTATATGTGTAATCTCCAAGTCCAATGCGTATTTTGGCTGTTCAAAGTCTACTTGCTTGACAGTTGACACCATTGCTCCACACAGTCCAACATATAAACCCAAAAAGAAAAAGAAAAAGAAAAAGGAAAAAGAAATTTGGAAATAAAGAAAAAAATGTGTATACATATAGAGATACATGAATATTTGTAGAGAGAGAAACAAAAGGAGTACTGTCGGCTTCAACCAGGCAAACACCATCACCATTTTCTCTCTCTTCCTCTATAGCTTTACTCTCTCTTTGTCAAGAACACAAAACCCTAATTTCATCTCTTTATTGTTCAGCTAATCGGTCAATTTAATCTTCGACCTGTTCTCTGTGACAGAGTTTAGTTAATTTTCTGAAGTTTTTTCGATTGTGTGTGTTGTTGTACATGGAAATGAATGTTATTTACGTGGATTATGATGAGATATAGCGAAATCCGGATGAATACTTAAGGTAATCTTTTGGTTTGCTTTGAATTCTGATTTTGTTCCTTTTTGGTTGATTTCTTCTAGTTTTATATAGAAAAAATAGCTGCTGTTATATATAGAAAGTTGTGAATTTCCATATGGTAGGTGGTTTCTCTATAGATATATAAATTTTAGCTGACAGAGTTTGGGTTAGATCTCGGAGTTGTCATAAGTGTTTCGATCTGTAATTGGTTTCTATGTTCTTTAGTACAACTTGTTTGATTTTTTCATCTTTTCCTCTTTTGATGTGAGTTTTCATCTGTGTTGAACTTAAGAATCTCCATTTTGGGATCTAATTAAGGGTTTAAGTTATGCCTCTGTATTTCTCAATTTGGTTGCTCTCATGTTTTACTGTAAAAGGGGCTCAAGCAGGCGTTTGTGCCCAATTTTTTAAGTTGTGCAGATTATTTGAGAGGGGGTGATAAATTTTGTGCTTTTGGAGAGATTTGTTGAAGAAGAGCAAGAACAGTTGGAGATTTTGAGGCTTTAAAGTTCACATCTGCATTTGTTCACTATTACTTGGTTTATTCTGATTCTCGTGGGTTGGATCTAGTTAATTTTTCCGGGAATTCATTGAGAGGTATAGTCTTCTGAAGACACAGATAATTACTTAAGAGTTGGTGACTTCAAATTGATTTTCTTATGGCACACGTTGCTGCAAATCATTTCGGTGGCGGGACTCATCCAGGTTTGAGTTATTTCCTCTTTCAATTCCAACACTTTTATGTTTATAATCTATAATTACTAGTAGTTTATGCTTAATTAGATATTGCTCATTTATTTTTTCCAAGTTCATGTAGTATGATGTACCTGTAGGCTGTAAATGCTCTCTTTTGCCCATTATTTGCTATTGATTGGAGCTTTCACAATGTTGGGTCTCCTTGTTCCTATTTATCTTACTCATCTCACATGAACTAATTATATGCAAGTTCTAATGAATTAGTCCTCACTCCGGCTTTCTTATAAGTTTTTCCATTTGGTCATTTTACTTAGTCATATATTTATAATATATGCACATAACACTGTCCTATGTGTGTCTCCCTTAATACATTGACATCTATTGCTCTTGTATGTCATTTGTATGGTAGTAGCCAATTCTTGTGCTTCCGCACTGCCTAGCCCAATAAATGTAAAATTTGTTACTTGTGAAAGTGATATATATAATTGTTTGATCTTTCTGTAGGGGTGTCTGCAAATGGTGCATTATACAAGGAACTTTGGCATGCCTGTGCTGGACCTCTCGTAACAGTTCCTCGTGAAGGGGAAAGAGTTTATTATTTCCCACAGGGTCACATGGAACAGGTATATCTTTTAATTTACATTTTTCTTCCCTCCTCTTTTATCTTTATAGGTCTTATGTACACTTCTTAATTTTCTCGTGCAAACGTGGAAGATATATAAAACCTCAATCAAAGTGTGATGTTTCATACTGTCTTTTTTATTGTGTTTTCTACAACAGTTTTATCAAACAGACATGTGATATCTAATGGTGCTTTTCTCTCTCTCTATTTCTCATTATGATTCTTTATGATTGCAATCTGTTTCCAGCTTGAAGCATCGACACACCAGGGAGTAGACCAACACCTTCCGTCTTTCAATTTGCCAGCTAAAATTTTATGCAAAGTGATGAATGTCCAACTTCGGGTAAGTGCCCTATTTTTCTTTTAAAAAAATAACATTATTTTTAATTCTCCCTTCCTATGGTTGAATCATGGTTATAAGTACCATTTTTAATTTTAGGCCGAGTCAGAGACAGATGAGGTATATGCACAGATAACTCTGCTTCCTGAACAAGATGTGAGTGCCTCCCTTTAAATCTTTGAGGTTTTGATCATATGAGACTTCCAAAACATACTTTTTTACTTAACATCCTGCATTCTCCTTTTGTCTTCTGTGGATTTAGCAAGGCGAGATCACAAGCCCTGATCCTCCTCCCCCTGAACCTGAAAAGTGCACTGTCCATTCGTTTTGCAAGACTCTTACTGCATCTGATACTAGCACCCATGGTGGGTTTTCTGTTCTCCGAAGGCATGCAGATGAATGTTTGCCTCAACTGGTAAGCTTGTATTTCATAATTATGCCTTGCTTTGGCTTCACGCTTCTGAACTCCTCTACCCCTATCCATTTATTCTTCTCATTAATTTTTGCTACATACTCAGGACATGTCGCAACAACCACCATGGCAGGAATTGGTCGCTAGTGATCTACATGGCAATGAATGGCACTTCCGCCACATTTTTCGAGGTTATATATCAATTTTTTTTCATGCAGTCGGTATAACTTGGAGATTCAGATTAAAGTTATTGTTGAGTTGGGTCAGTAGAGTTGTTCATAGAGGTAGTGAGGAGGGGAAGAGAAAAACTACTTTCAATCTAGTTGGTGACACTTCTGTTAGGCTGTGGTGTCTGAGTGGGAGACTTGATTCTTTTTGTGTTGGTCAGTACCAGTGTTTTAAAAGACGGAGGCGTGAGGTGAGGCATAACAGAGTTTTTTAAAACACTGGTCAGTACTAAGTAGACGTCAGGTGGGAGATCCCTTTCTTTGCTTGGATATTTCTGTCTGAAAATAGGCCTTTTAGCTTTGTTGTGATGCATTTTTCTCAAATCAGATGTAAGACCTGTATTGTATAACTTGTGTTTTGTCATTTAAGAGAGCAAAGCCTGTGGTTATGGCATACAGACTCTTTCTTCATTACGTATAATCTTTTGTTTAGTTCTCATAATAAATGTTGACTTCACGTTCAGGTCAACCTAGGCGACACTTGCTCACAACTGGGTGGAGTGTTTTTGTCAGTGCAAAGAAGTTGGTTGCTGGAGATGCTTTCATCTTTCTCAGGCAAGTTTACGAGTAACATATCCAGCCATATTTTACTGGAAGTGTTTATAAAAACTCTCTTTCATAACCCTTCCATCACTTCATTTATCTCTGCAGGGGAGACAGTGGGGAGCTTAGAGTTGGTGTTAGGAGACTCATGAGACAGCTAAATAATATGCCATCTTCTGTGATTTCAAGTCACAGTATGCATCTGGGTGTTCTTGCAACTGCATCTCATGCCATCTCAACTGGGACCCTCTTCTCGGTGTTCTATAAGCCTAGGTAGTTCCTTTTTCCCTTTCCAACATGGGTATATAATCGCTATTTTATAGGATGAAGCTTCCTCTCTCTGTATGTCAATATTGTTGGGTTGCTGTTCAACCAATGGCGATGATAGTCTGATTTCATCGAGATTGGCAACAACAAAAATCATGTGTAGTAATTAATCGTACTGTGAGCATTAAGTTTCTCTAGTTTCATCTCTGTTAATTGTTGTATACAAGCTCTGTGGTATAGGAAATTTGAATTTTTTATTTTGCAGGTTGGTATAATCTTAGCTAGCATTAGTAGTGATGGATTTAAGATTTTAAGGGACTTGAGTAGCGTCATCCAGTTTTT
>JAJOOR010088233.1:0-10156 GCA_036250505.1 Solanum acaule | reverse complement strand
CACTTCCAACTTTACACGGTGATTAAGAAATCATTAATACATTGAAAGACTTCACCATTTTGCCCTTTGTTTATATCAATGCACATTGAAATGAGTTACAAAAAATACACATACAATATAGGAATGGTCATATTAATTGTAGGGTAAAATGGAAAAGAATTAATTAATTCTATCCTAATTTAATAAGTGCTCAAATAATATGAATTTTTTTTTTTTTAGTAAGATTCTCATCTAATATGGGACGGAGAGAGTAACAATATAACTTTATTAATGTTGGGTCCGGGCAGCGCCCGGGCTTTCTTTACTAGTATTGATATACATGGAAATATTTTCAACCAAAAACACAAGAAGTATGTCTTTGTCGTTGTCAGACAGTTCGAACAATTACCAATCGTGACATTCAACTCAAAAGGGATGAGGTATATTTATTTCACATTTTATTGGTTATTGTTAGTTTATCATTTGAATATTAAAGATTATTTTTATTTAATAATTAGTTATCTAATTGGGAAAATTTGTGAATGTAGGATGAATACTACCATGAGTATATGCATTTGAAAAATGCAGAATCTGCTCCAAATGTTGTTCTAGTAATGAACTTTACAAATTTTCTTCAAAATATTTATAGATTTTGAGTTGTTCTATCGTATTTAATATTTTTCTTCTTTCTTGGAATGTTCAATTCTAGATTCATCACAATATTGTGAAGGGGAGAGAAGCTTACATCCAAATCAAGTGATTTAATAAAGGTACATTTATATATGAATATAATTGCTGTAATGATCCTTTCGGTCATTAGTAGGTAAATCATTGCTGAATGAATTTGAGTATTAAAACTTTTGGATAGCTAAGAAATTACGAAATTTGTAGGGCTTTTCAGAATCGAATTCGGGTGAGTAAAACTTCCTATTTAAAACTTGGTGTGAATGAGTTAGTTTAGAACATCAAGGTTCAATTAAAGGTGTGCTGTGAAATGAGAATTTTTTGGGAGATCCCGCTATGGCGGAGCCTCTGTAGCGGGTGGGGCCGTTGTAGCGGATGGGGCTAATATAGCGAGGTTATTCACAGTTTATGTAGAAATTTCTCCTAATCCACTCATTATTATGCAAACTCATTATGGAGAAGAGAAAGGGCGACCAAGGGTGAATTTCAACCACATTCCATCAATTTCATCTGTAAAGGTAAGTAAATCACTCTCCTACCTTGGTATTGTGATTTCTAGGACTTAGAATCCTTGTTGGGTGACTTTAGGGGAGGTTGAGATTAGGAGCTTTGTGGGTCTTTAATAACATGTTTTATGAGCTGATATACATTTGTTTGCATGTGTCATATATTTAAAAATATGTGTTTAGACATTGATCAAAGTCTTATGAGGTGAGGGCGATTTTAGGTTGTTTGCCTGTGACATATATTTGTCATGATTGTTGATATGTAAAAACGTGGTAATCCTCAATAAATTATTTGCCATAATTTGGTAAACTTATCCTGCAATGTAAATTATTTGTTGACTATTATAGAATTATCCTCGACAAACTTATCCTCGAAAAATTACAACAAAGAATTTTGACATTGTAGGATAAGTTTGCTGAATTATGACAAATCAATTTATTGAGGATTAAGATAGTTTTTACATATCAACAATCATAACAATTATATGACACATGAAATAACCTACCATTGCCCTCACCTCATATGACATGCGACCAACGTCCAAACACATATGTTTAAATATATGACACATGCAAATAAATGCATATCACCTCATAGAGCTAGGCTAGACCCAATTTTTAACTGCCTCATTCTTTTCAGCATCCACCATCACCCATCCCCTAGAGTCACCCAACAAGGATTCTAAGTCCTACGAATCACAATACCAAGGTAGGTCAGTGATTACTTACTTTTATTAATAAAATTGATGGAAAGTGGTTGAAATTCACCCTTGGTCGCCCTTTTTCTTCCTTAAAATAAGTTTGTAAGATAATGAATTCGAAAAGTCCCCATTTTGCAACACATCTTCGAACCATGACAATCTAATCTAACCCGTTCATGCCAAGTTCGATATTAGAAGTTTAACTATCGTAGGTTTGTCAAAAACTTTGCATACATGTATATGAATCGGACTAGACTATCTTAGAAAGAGGCATTCTTTGTTTGGTCTGGTAGTGTGAGGAGAGATTCCAAAAGCTCAAGGCACTTTTGAATACAACTTTTTTCCTATCATTCACAGTTCATTATTGCTTACTACATGTGTTTACTCTGGTGGATTTAAATTTGAGGTAGATGAGTTGGATAGGGTTGTTGAAGGACTATGATATGACCATCCAGTAACATTGTGCAAGGCCAATGTGGTGGTAGATGGATTGAGTCGGAAGACAGTTAGCATGGGTAGTTTGGCTTGCTTGGGGTATCTAAGTGACCTTAGCCAGTTAGATTCATACTCTAGAATCTAAGTTTATGTAGTTGGGGATTTCGGGAATGGGTGGGGTGTTTTCCAATTTTAAAATTACGCCCATATTTATAGTGGAAATCAAGGCTAAGGAGTTTGAGGATTATAATTTGAACAAGCTCAGGAACAAAGTGGTATATAGGGCGACTCCAGATTCTACACTGGATGCAAGTGGAGTGCTAAGTTATAGAAGAAATATTTGTGTTCCATGGGTTGATGAATTTATCTAGACAGTATTGATAGAGTCTCACGGTTTACGAAATTTGATTCATTTGGATTAACCAGAATGTATCGGGATTTGACACAAGTTTATTGGTGGCTCTAATTAAGAAGAACATAGTTGAGTATGTGTCTAAGTGTCAGACTTGTCACCAGGTAAAGTATGAGCACCAAAGGCCATATGGTTACTATAAAGGATGCCCATTCCTGTATGGAAATGGAAAAGGACCGCCATTGACTTCACGATGGGTCTTCCTAAGACCTTGGGGAAGTACAATTCAGTTTGGGTTATTGTTGACAGGTTGACTAAATTAGCCCATTTCATTCCAGTTAAAATGGACTATAACTGTCAACAAATGCCTAAGATTTATGTCAAGCTAATAGTAAGGCTCCATAGGATGCCCCTTTCTATCACTCCAAATAGAGGCACTTACTTAGTTAATTTCTTAGTTCTGGGTAAGTTACATAAGACATTTGGCACTCAACTCACATTTAGCACAACCTTCCATCCTCAAACATATATTAAGTAGGAGAAAACAACTCAAGTTCTAGAGGATATGTTTAAAGCATGCATGATTGACATTTTGGGCTATTGGGATCAATTTCACCATATATATGACACTATTCAAGGCACTTTATGGGAGGAGATGTAGACCGCCTATAAGGTGGTTTGATGCTGGTAATATGAAGCCTCTGTATGTTGATTTGGTGAGGGAAGCTCGGTAGAACATACGGGGCATCCAAACCAAGTTGTTGGCTGCTCAGAGCAGACAAATAGAGTTTGCAGATCATAAGGTAAGTGATATGGCTTTTCAAATTGAAGAACATATATTTTTGAAGGTGTATCTAATGAAATGGGTTATGAGGTTTGGCAAGAAGGGTAAGATTATCACTCTTTACATTGGTCCATTCAAGGTTATTGATAGTGTGGGCCAACGGCTGACAATTTAGCCTTGCCACCCAACTTGTCTGGGTTTCATCTAGTTTTTCATGTTTCCACGTTGAAGTACCATGAGATGGAAATTATATTATCAAGTGGGACTTGATAGTTCTAAATAAGGACTTGCAATGTAAATATTAGTGAAGATCCAATAGAAGCACTCATCCAGTTGAGAAACTTACTTGGAAAACTAATAGAGACATTAAGGAATCTGTAGGATTTTTCAAAGTCAAATTTCATGTAAAACTCCTGATATCAAAAATGGCGTGAACGAGTTAGTTTAGAATGTCAAGGTTTAATGGTTTTCCTAAATGGAGACTTTTGGGGAGAATTTCAAGTTTTTGTCACGTAAAAGCCGCTATCGCGAGTTTCACATTACTATAACGAGAATTAAATTAATTTCTACTATAATGGGTGATCCCTCTTTGGTAGAGCAACTATAGAGGTAGGCCGCTATAGCAAGGTTATTCACATTTTATGCAGAAGTTTCCCCTAAACTATTCATCTCTAAATTTCAACCATTTTCCATCAATTTCATTTCTAAAGGTAAGTAAATCATTCCCCTATCATGTATTGTGATTCTAAGGCCTTAGAATCCTTGTTGGGTGACTTTAGGAAGGGGTGTGGTGGATCCCAATAAGATTGAGGCAGTTGATGATTGGTGAATTTCCACTAATTTGAGGTTGTTTACATAGTTATTTTGGCTTGCTTTAGTTTATAATTGGTGCTTTAATGTGGTTTGCTTCATATTTACAGAAAAATGAAATGGATAGTTGATTTTAGGAGATATTTTAAGAAACAAAGTGAACTTGAGGCAAAAAAAGGTGAAGAGCTGAAAATGAAATTTATGGCAGCATAAGTAATTTTCAGGAACGCGCCTGGAGGACTACAAACGCACCTGAAGGACAACAAATGACGAATCCTGGTCAACGCAGGATTGCAAATGCGCCAAGAGGGCCGTAGACGCGTTAGTCCTGTCAACTCAAGTTTGCGAACACGGACTAATCTCCATGAACATGGAGAGTCACGCTTCAGGCACTTATTCACTTGGGAAGAATGGGAATTTAACCAAATTGACAAACTTTATTGTTGTGAGCCTCGGGAATTGATAAGAAAGCTTAGGAGTGTATATGGCAGTAGTACATTGGAGGACGAGGATCTCACTATTCACCTTTTGTTCCAGTGTGCTGAGCCCTGAAGGAAAAGGTCAAGTTGGCGATGAAATGGAGCAGTAGGCGCGTCACCGATTAGTTCCATGAAGCAGTACCATATTTCCCAACGACTCAAAATGCAAAGAGGCTGAAGGCTAAAGTAGGAAGGCGATGAAATCGACCAAACGGCGGATCGCCGAGCGTATCGGCGATCCCGACTACCTGCGCCGAA
The DNA here is from genome assembly GCA_036250505.1 of Solanum acaule. Classification (NCBI taxonomy): domain Eukaryota; kingdom Viridiplantae; phylum Streptophyta; class Magnoliopsida; order Solanales; family Solanaceae; genus Solanum; species Solanum acaule. The sequence continues at coordinate 5,168 of JAJOOR010088233.1, read as the reverse complement.
TGGTCCTCCACAACACAAATTTTCAAACACTATAAATACTCGTTTAAATTTATTATAACATATCATAGGACTTCTATTATTCAAACTTTTGACAATTTTTGAGAGGGTTAAGTTTTAGAGGGTTTTGGAGACTTTGTTCTAAGACCTTCAAGATTCAAAGGGTTTCAACTCCAATAAATTGGAAGTGGGTCTCGAAGATTCTTCACTCTTGACGTGTTTTAAGACGTAACTCTTCATACCTAATTGATGGAAACTGATATTGGTATAAATTTTTATCTCTTTTACATGTCTAGTTAAAACCCCAATTCTTGGGGTGTGATTTTGTCAATATGGGTTAAATTATCTGTTGGGTCTTGCTTGTTGATGGTTTATTTGTTGTTTAAATGTGATTTCGTTTAGTAGTTGTGAATGAACTTAATGAGATTGTAGTGCAAATACGATTTCATCTTAGTGTTATTGGCTTGCTCGAGAGAGAGGTCATAAAACTAAGACTACTGAATTGATAGCCGGTGGTATTGGGTTGACATGGGTTCAGCTCGAGAGAGTGAATCCTAGTGCTTCTCCCACACATTCAAATCGAGAGAGTGAATGGGTTAAGGTGTAGGCTGTGCTTAATGTGGCAACTCGGTGTTCGAGAGAAACCGAGTTGATTCGGGATAAGTTGCTCGAGAGAGAATTTACCCCACTATAGTCTAGCCTAGTCGCAAATGCTCAACAATTTACTATCAAAAGCATGTACCCGATAGTCTAGTTTAACCCGTATTTCTATCACATCCCAAGAATCCCGTCTCCATATCTCGTTTATTTATATTTTTGCTGTTTTTAGTTGTTAATTAAAACAAACCCCATTGATAAATGTGACGCTTGTGTCACCCCTTAGATTTAGTATGTTTTTATTTGGTAATATTTATAGCTATGACTAACTAGAAGTTGATTTTATTTTTTTATTAATTCTCAAAACCACTCCCTGTGTGAATGATCCAAACCCTTGGTTGGGTTATATCACTACACGCGATCGTTTGGCACTTGAATCAAAATAGTGTCAGTTGATTACGTCGAACATTAAAATGGCGCCGCTGCCGGGGAGTGGTGTTAGTTGAGAATTTGTAGTTAAGTAAATTTTTTGTTCTTCTTAGTCATATTTTACTAACTTTATTTTTAGTTTTGTTTTTCTTTGAGTTGTTATTGTAAGCAGATACCCTGAGTATGGCTAAGGGAAATGGTGGAAAATTGGCTGAGACACATCAAGAAGTTGAGAGGGACTTCAAGTTAACTGCACTAGTAACTCAGCTAAACGATTTGGCCACCAAAATATCAGAGGTGGAAGACCAGTGCAAAAGTCAGGGGAGATACATACCCCCTCATGAGCGGAAAAAGTCTAGAGACAGGGAGAACAATTGTGTCGAGGACACACTACAAATTATTCCTCAAAAGATCATCGAACAAGATCGAGTATTGGAAGAGATGAAGGAGAATATTGAAGTGTTGAATCAGATGATTGGCTCTCATTCTAGATCTATCCAGCAGGACACTCATGAGTTATGCAGTGTCTCATCTCCACTCAAATGAACTATTGAGGTTACCTAGTTACACTAGGGTCAACCCCAATAATGGAGAGTGAGTAAGGACTTGCGTCGAGCCACGACGTTAACTAAGGCGCTTTTTGGGAGTTGGGAGGCAACCCAAGGTCTTAATTGCTTTCTTTTAAGTTTAGAATAATAGTGTGTTGATTGTGCAGGATAACGTGAGGAAAATGTTGAAAAGTGCAGGTTGGCGAGCGAATGTTTCAGTTGGCGCATCGCTGAAGAGGTCGGTGCGCCCGATTTAATCCGCCGTTTGGCTCAACACAATTTTAATTTGGAGCCTGTAAAACTCGGCGAGCCCAGGAGCTATTGGCAAATCAGCGACTTAGTCGGCAATCCCGATGTTGCCCGCCATTTGAACCCCCAAGAAACTAAAGGTCATGTAAAAGTCTACGGGTGAATGACCACTCGGCGACACGCCGAGTGGATCGGTGAATGCGACTAACGTTGCCGAAAGGACGCGAACTAGATGGTTATTAAGGGCCAACAATTTTAAAGTTTTGAACTCTTCACTTTCCCTCGCTTTCAAACTTCGCAAACTCACACCAAGTTAATATTTTCAATATTTTTTGAATTCCATTAGTATTTTGATTGTTAATTGGTGCTTGGACTTTGGATTTCATTGCCACCTAGCATTTCAAAGGAATTTAATCGACACTAAAGGTTAGTTTTCCGAACCCCAAATTTATTTTCAAAAATTTTGTACTCATTTGCAATGATCTTATCGTATTGATGTGTGTTGGGCCTCTCTGATAGAATTAGAATGCTTCAATGCCAGATTTAATTTGATAATCATGCCCGTAGTGTTTTGATCATCGAATGCCCGTAAATTTGTGCCTTTTAAATAAAGTTGTGGGTGTGCTTGCATGTTGGTTAGATTTGCTGGGTGAAGTCTGAGTAGCCCGTATTTGTGCTAAATGGCGTAAATTGCACAATGATGGAGTGGGTGACTCCATTCTTAAGTGCAAAAGTCATCAAATGGCCAAATTTTGCAAAACCGAGAAAAATCTGAATATCCCGGGGCAATGTGTGTTATGGGTCTGAACTGAATTGTACTAGTGCATGCTTTCATTTTGTTTTCGGGGGTTGCGGGGTTAAATTCAAGAAGATGGGTTGAAAATACGCACGTTGGGTCATTTGGCGAGCTGGGTCGAACTCGCCGAACCACTCGGTGGTTTGCCTAATGACCCTATCTCGCCTATAATTTCATACTATTTGTGTTGTTGGTTTCTGCAACTTTCCACGAGAAGCCTGAGTTTGCCAAAAGCACTCGGCGACTCGCCAAAAGTCTTCTTGTTTGCCCTTTGCCTGCACCCCAAAACCCTTGCTGCACTTGAACTTTCGGCGGGCTAGTCATGGCTCGCTGAAAAGCTTCGGCAAATCATCGAAAGTGACCTCCCATCGCCGACTTGCTAAAATTCTCTAACCAATTCCTTCGGCGAGCCCAATCTAGTTCTCCAAGGATCGGCGAGTTTGTCTGCAACTGTTTTTCTGTGTTCTTAATTGAATCATTTATAAATTATTTTTGATGTTTTGTAGATACGGTACAGACTAATCTAACCAGGCCACCCCAGAAAAAAGTATATGGTATTAACATAAATGAAAGGGGATCAAATCTCCTAAAGAAGAGAAGACAAGAACTCCCTCCGAGAGACAAAGGCAAATGAAAAAACACACATCTGAGAGAGTACATGTTGACACCCGGACTGAGTTGTCTGAACCTAAAGACGAGCATCCTTTGATTTCCCGAAGGGATGAGATCCGGGCTAGATCTCAAACCACATCCACCAGAGTTCCTTCTGATGCCATTCCTCCGGCAATAGGCTGAGTGCCAGCTCAGGCACCTCCTGTGACCCCCATGCCTCCTGTCGTTCCTCCTCCCAGGCTCCTAAACAGATTAAAAGCTGATGGTTTACGAACCATCTTCTAGGAGAAGCTACGCTCGACAGAAGGCTTAGATAGGAAGTATTCAGAAGTGAGGTAGACCCTCCGCTACCATGAGTTTGAGTAGTTCAGCAGACCTCGAGGTCCTTACATTCCTACCTGGGTCCGGGAATTCTATACAACTTATGGGGAGTTGGTGCCCAAGCGCAAGAAGAAGGCAAGTGAGTTCAGACCGGTGAAGTCAGTCATGGTCAGAGGTAGGGAAGTTGGGTGCAACAGTGAACATATTAACACTATATTGGATAAACCACTGCATTCTTCACTTCCTTACGAGGGATTGCCTATTGCTCAGTCCCTAGATGACTTGAAGGGTTGATTGGCCCCTCTGATTTCTGACACCACCCCGAGGTGGATTGAGGCGGGGGCCCTTATTGAGAAAAGGGACTTAAGTATTGCTGCCAGGTTCTGGTTTGGCTTTATCAGCAGCACCATAATTCTATCCCAGAACGAGTTTGTTTACACCATCCTAAAGCAGCTTGCCTTGGTTCTATCATGTCTAGGAGGCGCATCGACCTAGGACTACTGATTTCACAGGATATAGCCATGAAAGTCAAGCAGAGATAGACTTCTCTGCCATTTCCAGTCCTGATCACTAAGCTGTGCCGACATACTGGAGTACCCCGAGATACTGCGAGGGATATTGAGGTCACCCCTTCATCCTCCACTGACATCCGACGTATTGAGGCTGAGTACACACGAGAGGAGGTGGACAAAAGGAGAGCAGCTCCGACAGACATTTCTCGAGAGGTTAATGTTGACTCGTTACCTACAGAGGCATCTTCGCCTACTCCAACCTCTGGGCCTTCAGGTACATCCGCTCCTTCCACTTCTTCACAGGCCCCAAGTGTTTCCTCCTCCTCCCAGCCTGTCAGGATTACTCAGGCCATGATCCTGAAGATGGGGCATTTGGCCCAATCAGCTAACATGCGAGCGACCCGACTTGAGAGGTCAATCCCAGGGATAATCGAGAGTGCCATACTTGCTGCACTCACCCCCCTCCAGACTTCTGTTGATGCGTTGACTGTGAGAGTCACAACTTGTGAGAGCAGGCAAGGGGAAGCCTCCGAGGTAACGACTTCAAAAGCCAAAGTAGCAGATCTGAGGAAGGACGTAGACTATCTAAAGTCTATTGACTTCAACTCATTAATAGATGATACGCACAAATTACACCTCCTTACAGAAGTATAAGCGATCGTTATCAAGTAAAGAACCCAACTTGTAGGTCGGGATCGATCCGACGAGGAAAATGGTTTAGACTTTACTTTAACTAACAATTATATTCAATTAGTCAAATTATTTCCAGAAACGGGAGATTAAAGGGGGGTTGTGCTTGTGTGAAACAAATAGTAAGAACTTAATAAGTAATCAATAAACAAACTCAACTTTGGTTGTTATCAAGATAAGAGAAATAACTAGGGTATACGTGTTCCCCACAATCTCATAACGTAGTAATCCTAGTAATAGCAATCCTTTTCTAGTGTTTTACATGCAAAGTGATAAGTTAGGTATCTCTAAATCCTTGGTCCGGCATCTAGAGAATTTTATCCCGCACCTTGGTCCGGCTACGTGTGTATAATTTACTAACCCTTACCTTTACCTCATATTAGACATCATAATCGATGTTTGGCTTAGTTATTACTT
>JAJOOR010088068.1:0-15485 GCA_036250505.1 Solanum acaule | reverse complement strand
GTGATCGTCGTTACGAATTCAAGGGTGAGCAAATTCTTCTGGGCTGCCATGGGATTCTCTTTCGTCTATGTCCACCATTTTCGGACTTAGACATTTGTTTTAGCTAGTTGATTAGTTCATTAGTTGGGGTTGTATCCCTTTATTGTTTAGAATTGGTTCATTGTTAGAATTTTTTTTGTACATTGACTTTCAAGTTCTAGGTTATTTCTTCCGCATTGTTTAGTTCATTGTTACACTTTTGTTGGAGTTTATGGGAACTCCCTATTTATTTCCTTAGTATTTAACTTGCTTCCGTAACTTAAATGCCTTAGTTTTGGTTTAGTTGCTTAGTTTAGGTTGTAGTAGTGGTTCTCCCACCGGAGAGTTAGTGTGGGTGCCAATCACGGCGGTCTGGGTCGTGACATTGGTATACCTCTTGTATATGGCGTGTTATCCTTGTTTTATCATGGAAACTTTTTACTTGACTAAAAAAATAAACAAACAATCTAAATCTTTGTAAGAGTTAGGCAGGTTGTGATATGGCCCATTTTAAGCATATTTTGATCCAACTCATCTCAGTCCAACAATTATTTTTTTTGGATTGGACAACGAGTCATTTATTGATTGAACCCATTTTGACCTTCCAAATCCAATACAAACTTACAATTTGCCTCCCTAGCTGACAAGTAGTTTTACACATTTGCAATCTCAAGGTCCACTATGGAAGAGATATTTTTGTGGAAATGGTAATGCATGGATTTTTACAAGGTAAATTAATAATGAATGGATTGTTATTCGGTGATTAGCAGTTTAGATATTGTTATACATGAACTAATTACTTCGAAAGAATATTTTTGTCTTTAAATAACTACTTTTTGCATTGATAATTCATGTATTCTTATTCCACATTTTATTCTGCATAAAATAATACTAATAGCTAATGGATGTTTTATGAACTCTTATTACAAAAGATTCCGCTATCTCACATAGAGCTAGCCTTGGTGTGAAATGTATATGTACCAACCTCCCAGAATATGGAACCATTAAAGAACACTAACCAGTGCACGAGTGTTTTCTTTGATCCATCACATACACATTATCCACTAGGTTAGTAAATGGCTCTAATTAATTTACCAATCTAGACAACTCAAAGCAACATCAACGATGAAAGATGCAATAAAGAAAAATGATTGGCTTAATAACATATGAGCTCCATAACCTTCTATTTTGTTGTCTAAAACCTTTTATAAATAGGTGACTGAAGACTAACAACAAGTGACTTAATAGCAGAGACAAGAATTGACCACATTAAAAGACTTAATCATTGGTAAAGTCTTCTCCAAGCATAACTGTAGTTTCAAGAACTCCAATTATCAACTCCATGATAATTATGAGTTAAAGAATTATTATCATCATGTCTCAGGGGAAACATTTAAATAAAACTTGATATGCTTGGCCATAACAATACTTCTAGTTTTTTTTATGCTTCTCCATCCGAAACTTCATTATCAACTTCTGCTCCTCTATGTGTTAATCTTGAGATAGTTTAGAGCCATAGTGCATAATTGTAAACAATAGTATTCATTTTTTCTTTCTTGTTGAGTTATTGTAATTCGTTACGGATATCTTCAAATGCCTCAAAGAGATTTGATTTTACATTAGCATGATGACGTTGACGATCATCTAGTGTCACGTCAAAAAAATTCAATTATTTTTCTATACTTGTGGAATCAATAGAACATGGTTTTCCGCTTGATGAAAACAGTGTAACACCAACGTCTACTTCGGTTCAAGTTGCAAATTTATCTGCTTGTTGGGACAAACTATTTTTCTTTTTGAGAAACTAACAGTGCATGCTTCTAAAACTCAATTAACTTCATTTCAATCTCTTGGTTACACTTTTTGGTCATGTTTTCCATTTCAAGAGAAAATAATTAAAGAAGAAAAAAATATATGGAAAACATGACCAATTAGCTAAAGATTGAAATAAAGTTGATTGAGTCTCAGAACGCAAGTACTGTTAGTTTCTCGAAAAGGAAAAAACCTTGTTTTAGTATGCATATAAGCTTACAACTTGGATAGAAGTATATGTTTGTGTTATTCTTTTTTCATAAGTGTAAAACCATGTTTCTATTTACAAGTAAACAAAAAAAAATAGACTATTTTTTTAGTGAAACTGGAAGATCACTACGGTAAACATGTTGAGGGAATATCGAATGTCTTTGATGCTTTTGAAGATCTTTGTAAAGAATTTCAAGCATTGAACGAGAATGAAAAAAATGAATACACATGTTTAAGAAAATGCAACTTGGCTCACAAATACCGTTAGATAAGCACATATTGGAGAAGATGTTGATCATGAAATTGCAAATGGAGAAATTTAGAAAAAACAAGAAGTGTTATTTTGGCATAGCATCTCAAGATTGATTTAAATGATGTTCATGAGCCAGGCGAGTAGGAAAGTTCTTGAAATCATAATTATCATTGAGCGGTAATTGGAGTTCTTGAATTTGGATCTATGCATGGAGGAAACTTTACCTATGCTTGAAACTTCTAATATTCTCAATTCTCGGCATTGTTATTAAGTTAGTTGTTGTTAGTATTCAGTCATCCCATTATATGAAGTTTTAAACAAAAAAATTGTAGGATATGAAGTTCATATTATTCAGTCAGAATTTGTGTTTTATTTTATCTTCAGTCTTTCATGAAGTTTTGTGTTGTCTTGATTGGCAAGTAGATTGAGGTCTTTTATTGACTTAGTGAATGATCAAAGAAATTCCTTATGCACTCATTAATATTTTATATTTCCAACGAGGGTGGCGCATTTAAATATAGGCTAGTTCTCTTCAACATGATGGAATCTCTGTAATACATGTTTTTTCTAATATCTATTGACTTTACTGGTAAATTAAGGATTTCAAGAGAAATTGAACATGATTTTTCTGCAAGATCCACACATGTGTTGAAATAGAGTACAATTTTTTTATCGAGTGCACATTCATAAATGGGGTTCATTTCTTGTATAAAACAAAATAAACTTTACTCACTTACATTAACCTTATAGGGTAATAATTTAACAAGGTAATAATTTTACATCTACATTTTGGATTGTTGATTGTGTGATTCCAATGAAATGACCAACTAAAAAAGCATACTAAAAATGTTCGTGAGTATCAAGGTCCATCAGAAATATAGAATGAAAATTGTAGTAATTTACCAGTTACCATGGTTAGGGATATTACTTCAACATTAAAAAATGCTCTTCTTTGTCCAAAGCTCTCAACTAGTCTTATTTCAGTTGGACAATTGGTGGATAACAATTGTGATGTGTTTTTTTCTCGTAATTGTTGCCTTTTGCAGTATCAGGTGTCGGGGATGATAATTGCAAAGGGGACTAAGGTTGGAAGATTGTTTCCTAGACATTTTTTCATTCCACCTGTTCTATCCTTTGCTTGTACTTCTACAACTAAATAGACTGAGGTTTGGCATAACCGTCTAGGACATCCAAATTCTATTGTGTTGTCTCATCTATCTAATTCTTGTTTATTGGGGAATAAAACTCAATTTTCAATTGCTTCCATTGATTGTTCTACTTTTAAATTGGGAAAAAGTAAAACTATTCCTTTTCTTAATTTTGGTAGTCATGCTACAAAGTGTATTAATGTTATTTATATTGATGTTTGGGGAATTTCACCAATTGATTTTCATACTCATTTCAAGTACTTTGTGACATTCATAGATGATTATAGTTGGTTTACATGTGTATATTTTCTTCGATCCAAATATGAGGCATTTTCTATGTTCAAGACATTTTTGGCTTACATTGAGACTTAATTTTCTACGGGCTTCAAATTATTAAGATCTGATTGTGGTGGAGAACATAAGTCTTATTAATTAAAAAAAATTCATTCTTGAGAATGGAATTGTCTCACAAAGCTCTTGTCCATATACACAACAACAAAATGGGGTTCCTAAGCTTAAGAATTGTCAATATTTAGATGTCTCTGGTACATCATTGATTGAGTGCTCTATCCCATCCAAATACTGGGTGGAAGCATTGTCTATTGTTTTCTATTAATTAAACTACTACCATATAATGTGTTAAATCTTTAGTCTCCATAATATCGTCTCTATCACCAAAATCCTTGCTATGATAATTTTAATACATTTTGTTGTGTATTTTTGTGCATATGCCTTCTTCTCACGATAATATACTTTTTTGTTCGGTCTACTAAAGGTACTTTTGAGTTATTATACTTCATAGAAAGGTTTTATTTGCTATCATCCATGTTCTAAGAAATTTTGTGTTTCTAAAATGTTGTTTTCTTTAAAAATTGGTATTTTTTTCTACTCATGGTGAGTCTTCTTCTGTTTCTCCTCTTCATCCTACTTTTGAGGAATTGTCATCTTTTTTTAACTAGTTCAAACTTGGATTTGTTTATGACTGACATCGGCCAACTCTACCCCATTCTGAAATTGAATCCACCTCCTGAGACTGCACCATAACTAGACTTATAGAATTATTCAATGTCTAATCCCCCTAAGCCTACTCGGCGATCAACTAGAGTTTTTCGTATTACTAATTGGTATGCCTTTTCCTCTACTTTATCCACCATTTCTGCTCCAACTTGTTACTCACAAATTTGCTAGTATGAATGTTTGCAGAAAGCAATGGATGAAGAACATTTGGCCCTTAGAGAAAATAACACATGGGTTTGTTTCATGGCCTTCAAGTGTCCGTTCAATTGAAAGTAAATGGGCTTATTCAAATAAAATTCATTCTGATGGATCTCTTGATCAATACAAAGTTTTTTTTGTTGTTCTTAGTAATAAATAGGAGAATGATCTGGGCTATGAAGAGACTTTTGCACCAATAGAAAAATGATTATGGTGCGAACAATTATTGCCATCGCTTCTTCACAAAATTGGTCTCTTCATGAAATGCATGTCAAAAATGCTTTTCTCCTTTGTGATCTTAAAGAAGATATTTATATGAAACCTCCACCTAATTTGTTCTCATCACCTACATGGGATATATGAAAGCTCCCCAAATTCTCAATTTTCTGACAATTTCTCGCATCATTAGGTATTTTCTAGGAACATCTACTCATGGATTATTCTTTCCTAGATTTTTTAGTATCTATATTACTACTTTTAGTGATTCTTAAAAGGCACAATGTCCTGATACTCTTCATTTAATCATTGGTTGGTGCACGTTTCTTAGAAAATCATTGATAACTTGGAAGAGTAAAAAGCAAGATCGTGTATCCAAATAATCAACAAAGCTTGAATATTGATCTATGTCTACTGCTTGCGTTGAGATTGTATGGCTTCGTTGATTAGTTCCTGAAATGGGATTTCATCAATCTAATCCTACTCTTCACCATTCTTATAATACTAGTGTTATTCAGATTGCTACAAATGGGGTTTATCATCAGAGAATCAAGTGCATCGAAGAAGATTGTCATTATATAAAAGAAGATGTAGATAAAAGAGTCATTACTCTTTCGCACGTGTCCAGTGGTCTTCATATAGCTGATGCATTTACAAAATCCATGGCATTACAACACCATCAATTTCTATTAGGAAAATGGATGCTTCTTATCAAATAACATCAATTTAAGGGGAATGTTAGCATGATAAATTAATAGAGAATGATTGTATATATTAATGTATATAGTGTTGTAAATAAGTGAACTTATACAGATTTGTTGCAGTAATTGTAGAGAATAATATTGTGATAGAATATCGATTTAAAGGGATAACATAGCAGATTTAGAGGGATTTGAATGGCAGATTTTGTGGCCCAGTACTAGTTCGAGTTCATTTGCAGCAATATCATGCCCTCACATAATGAATCTATCCTTCGACATCCCAAGGTGGTATTAGTGGGCACTATCATTGATCCGGAACCCATCAATGTGGGACGCCCATAGTTTATCCAGCAGCTTTAGCTTCTGGTGCCACCACATCTGCTCTTTTTGTGGAGTAGGAAGGTGTATCTCCCACTGTGACTCCCACTCCTACTACTACTTTTGCTGCTATTGTGCCTTCTCATGTTACTAATTCCCATGCCCCCTTGACTCAAGCATTGATTTAGCAAGGGTTGAGAAGGACACTCCAACAATGATTGATATGGAAATTGAGAGGGTGATGGCCCCTTTGAGGGATATGGTGACCCATTGTGAGGAATCGGTTGAGTCCCACAAGATGTCGATTAGAGGCAAAAGAGAAGGACAAGGGTAGTTCTATTATGCTTGACACCATGAGAGGTCAACTTATTACCTTGCCAGTGCATGTAGACTAGCTACGATCTACTGATTTTTAGAGTCTATGGGGTGATGTTCCCCTACCAAACGTTCAATCCTCAATGCCACCAAATATTCCCAATAGTGATCCTTCTTCTCGTGTGAAACCAAGTAGAATAGTAGAGGGTGTTGCAATTTTTGTTGAGGATGTTGTTGATGATGATGAGTGGGCGGATGATGATTTGGCTGAGGAGACCGGTGAGGATTAGGTGAGGAGAGATAAGGATGAGCATGGGATTGTACTGACACTTATGGCATTGTAGGACACTGAGAAGATGATTGTCCAAGATACCTTGGAGAGATCCGTTCAGGAGACCTCCGCAGTCGACACCTGTGGAGTCTCTTTAGACTCGACCATTCCTCTCATGATGTGCAGGGCACTGATGCCCTAGCTGACACCAAATTACTGCTACATGTGATACTATTGTCGGTCTTTGATGCCCTAGATTATTCTACTTCTCCAGAGACTCCTCCCATTAATAGAACTCCATAATCTTAGCCTCTCCAAGGGACATTTTGACTTTTCCTCCCGTACTTTGTACTTTTTTGTTGAGGAAACTGCTTTTATTTTTTGGTGGGTGAGGTCATTTGTGCCAATATTCCCCTTTTGCTCTATATTCTGTTGTTTTTATGTTTTGGATGATCGTAGTTTTTACTTTTACTTATATTAGAGTGTTTCATTTGGTTTGTGTTTATCTCTTGTTGCCTCTTTTGTTTTTGCTCAAATTTGAAACTACCCCATAAAGTTTGAAAATCGTGATATTCTTGAGTTTTCATTGATAATATTTTGAGGATCGATTATGTTCATTATCAATGTCTTGAATAGTACTCATGATGAGCATGATGTATAGAGTTGGTGTTGCAAGAATGAAATTGATGTCGTTGCAATTTTGAGAGAACTCTTTGAATCTTTTCTTAACTAAATGTGTTTTGCTGTGAGCCTTGAAATGAACATCAAACATACGCTTTTGATCTTTTCGAGTTGTGTTAAATGTATCGCCCCGTATTCAAAAAGGGACATATAGCCGCTTTCCAGGTGCTGGTACAGCCAAACCACATCAGCCACCCATGGCCCGTGGGGTCGACCACGGACCGTAGGTGTGGTTCGTGGTCGTAGCCCTAAAATTCATCTCTCTGATCTTGATCGACAGTCTGTGGTTAAGACCACTGCCCGTCAACTGGGTCCGTCGTTGGCCACTTAGAAATTTGTCCAAGCCACGACGATGGCTGAACTTACGGACTGTAGGTCCACCGATGGTCCGTGGTCCATGGGTCCGTTGATGGCCAAAATTCTCTATACTTAGAAACGGTGTGCACGACGGACCATAGGTCTACCACGGTCCATCGGTGGGGTCTCGTAGGTCAGCAGCTGTCAGTTATTTTAAGGGTTAGTTGGGTGTTTTCCTAATTAATTTGTTCCTATACCATGTCATTTTGCCTATATTTAGAACCCCTATATAAGCCCTTTTAACCCCAAATTCACCCCATTTAATTCATTCTTCCTAAATCCCAAAAGAGAACCAAAACCTCCTCTCAAATATTCTCTCTCTAGAACTTGAAGAAGAAGAAGAAGATTCAGCTAGGGTTTGGAGCCAAGGATCCAAAATTCTCCATTGAAGGCTAGTAATTGGAGCCAAGGTATGATAGCTTTCATCCATGGGTTCCTTTCACCCATGGAGTCTCCAAATTCCTCTCTTTCAAATGGCCCCAATTTGCTAGGGTTTTCTTCAATCACCATGGCTTCTTTTCATCATTGATTCTATTGTTTGATTATGTCTAGATATGCATGAATTGATGATTTACAATGCTTTTAGGATCTTTTCCCTATGAACCCATGCAAACCTCCATTGTTTCCAAATTGTGATCTCATATGTTAGGTATTGATTATGAAAGATGAGTTTTATGGTCTAAAGCATGAAGTAATAGAATTACATGAATCTATGATAAAATCCCTATCTAAACCATGATTTCTATATTTGTGGATCGAAAGTAAGGTTTGAACCTTGTAAGGGCAAAGTATGAGTTTATGCATGATCTTATGAAACCTATGTAAATGTTTTAAGGGTGCTTTGAGAGTAAAGTGCCAATGATGTTGTTGTTGTGTTGTTGAAAGGATATTCTCATAAAACACTTATAACCATGATGTGGAAGGTTTTCTCACATAGAATGGATTCTTATGTTGAAAGGTCATTCTCACCTAATTGAATCAATGAATAAAAGTTATCCTAATGAACTAGCTTGGATTGGCAAGATGACATGCCTTTCCATGGATAATGAGAATAAGTAAGAAAATACTATTCCGTGGGAATTATGCTTAGCACTGAGTGGATATTGACATTGAGGTGGAATCTCTCCCATTAGTAGAGGTCGAGTTTCTAGAAGAAGTCTCATGAGATGGAAGCTCTCCCGTTCGTAGTGGTTGGGTTTCTAGAAGCAATCTTTTTATCCCTTAACTATGTTCCCCCATAATTAGCTAGTGGATCCACTTAAGCTAGATGTTGATGGTTCTATCATAGGAAAGTAGAACAACCCTTTTCGGTGTGGGAGACACCAGGTGATCATGTTTTAGCTCACATGGTCTCTATGTTGGTTAAGGCTAATTTCCCCACAACAAGTTCATTAATGAACTAATGTTACTTAAAGAAGTATCTTATATGTATCCAAAGATTTAAAGATGATTTAGCTTGCATTGACCATAATTGTTTGACTTATGTTTTCTAACCATCTTATATCATGTTTTATTGGTCAAATTTCTTATCATGAAATGAAATGTCCTTCTTACCATGTTATGAATATTTTTATGCATAGTTATCATACTTAGTGCATTTTTTGTACCAACACATACTCTTGCCTAAATTTTTCCCAAATGTAGGGTCCGACATGCAGGGTTTCCATTCTAGTGGCTAGAACTTGGACTTTGATTCGTTTTGAGCGTGGTGATTCCTCATGGTTCATGGACGGACTTTCCTTTATTGTAGTTTTACTTTAGTATTTGTTTTTTTGAACATGATGTATGGGATAGGCCCACTTTCATTCTATTGTAATAGATGGCTATGTAGAGTCATGAGTTAGACTTCCGTTTTCTATAATAACTCTTTTGGACTTAAATGTTGTTTTACTCTTTAATATTCTAGTACTTTATGTTATGATATGCTAAGTGGTTTATATGGAGTCCTTCGGGGTTCTGTATGTCATGTTACATCTAGGGGCACCCCTGGGTCATGACACTAAATGAGTGTATTTCGAAGTGCCATCTGTGGTTCAGTATCACATGAAAGCATGTGTGTGGAATCCTAGACTTTTCTTTGTTAGTCCTATTATCTAAACCTTGGTAAATTTAAGTCGTGGTCTTGGGCAGCAATTCTAAGGAGGAACCCAAATTTTAATATAATTTGTGACTACTTTTCTAGGGTGTGCATCCATTTTGGCATCATTTTCAGCCTAAATCATTTGTTGACAAAAAAGAATTAAAACATCTTGAGCCAAATTGTCCCTACCTTGTAACCCAAAATTCTTTTTGAAGCATTGTTAAGTTTGAATAGCCAACTTAGGGAAATAGCCTAAGCTGGGTGTGGAATGGAAGGAGAAATGAAAGCCCAATGAAGAGCAAATAAATTTGAAATGAGACTCAACTTTGAAGTTTGTTACAAAAAGAAGGAACCCTTCCTAATAAAAAAAAAGAAAGGGAAAAGAAAAATGTTGTGGTGAGCTATTTTGAAAATTGGAAATGAAAAAGAGAAGTTCATGAAATAATGGAGATTCCGAATAAAGTGAGTGAAAAGTCAGTTTGAGTTCTCAAATGAAAAAGAATGAGAGGTACTTGAGAAGAGGTGGAGATGATTGCAACGATGCATTGAAAAGGTAAAGTCACTAAGCCAAATTGATAATACCTTAACCCTCATCCCTATTACAAACCTAAAAGACCCTTGAGATCTTGCATGCACTAGGCTATGTGATGATTCAAAAATATGGGCAAACCTATGGGACGAAGCTTGCATGTATTTCTCTTTTGAGAGAGTGAGAGTTGCATATATTCCTTATTATTTGTTGATTTGGTTTGTAAGAACATGCAATCGTTCTTGATGTGAGGGCACTTGAATGTATTTGTTGAAACATGATCTTGCATTAGAAAATAAGCTATAGTGAGCCTGAGCTTGTGTTAAAACCAACTAGTCATCAGTTGAAACTTGTTTATCATGATTGAGTGTAGCATGTTGTTGAGATTAGTCTTGTAATGACACTTTCATGTTAGGCGCTCTCATTGAATATTTTTGTAGACACCCTTATTGAGCAAATTGTGTTCGTGATTTTCTTGAGGAAAAACAAAAGTTTAAGTTGGAGGTATGAATAAGTGGTAAATTTACACTAATTTGAGGCTTATTTAGCTCAACCATTAATGTCCTCAATACCTAATTATGTCTTATTCTATTGATATTTTGTTAACTTACATCTATGAAGGGTAAAGGAAAAGGCAAGGATGAATGTTTGAAAGAATGACAAAAAATGTACAAAGAAGTGTAAACAATACACTTATGATCACCAAACAATAAAGGTGGATCTCATTGTAACCATGACCTCGCCCAAAGTAACGATGTACAACACTTGCATTAATTGAGGCAGGTCGGTGATCACTAATAAAACAAAAGGTGACTCACCGAATAAGAAGGGAAAACTTCTTTACCATCGTCAAAAGTGACAGTGCAAGGAGAAAATTTGAAGGCTTGAAAGGTGAACTAAGGTGCTACTCAGAAATACACTGAATGTGAAGGGAAGACAGAAACAAGCTCACCGACTGAGGTTCAAACACCTAAAGTCTAGAGCAAGAAAAGTGAGTTGGAGAGGAATTCGTGTTCCACCCATTGTGATCGGCGTTCCCGACTAATGTCACTAAATGGGTAGCGTATTGAGTTTTGAACCAATTTTTGGGAAACTATAAACAACCCAATTGAAAGAGAAAAAAGCACTTTACCTTCTAAATAACACTTTCTAGTTCGTTTTTGGGTTTTTTCAACTTTGTTTTTGAAATTGACAAATTGAAGTTGAACTCAAAGTGGGTTTACTAGTAATTGTTTAATTTCATGTTACCCATGACTGCTTTCATGAAAGGTATAATTTCTTTGTTTTTTGTGATGGGTGGCTAAAAACCCCAAGATATAGGGGTGCAATTATGTGGTTGGGTGTTGATTAATGTTGTGGGTATTGTGTTATGCACTATTTTGTTGTTGCTCGTACATGAATTTGGGCTAATTAGCATGGGGTAATTTATGGGTTAAGGTTGCAAACTTAATTCCTACTTCCGATCTCAGATCGTTGCTTTAAAGAGATTGATTGGAGTGGGTAATTAGTCCGATACTAGAAATTTAGGTTTGATGCCAATAACTTGTTTGAAAATAGAGGTTATGGGTCGTATCTATTTGCCCTATTTATGCATCAAAAGAGAGAATAGAGTAAGGTATTGGGTTATTTAGTATATCATATAGATGAAACCGAAAGGAGATTCTATGCAAGGATACTATGAGATCGAAAGAAGATTAGTGTCATTGGAGCTGACCCGGCCTATTCATGAATGTTAACCACTATAGAGAAACACAATTACCCCTATGTGACATTTATATACAATCCATGCACCCCCTATATTGCTTATTACTTTTGAAAGTTTCCGAAATATTAGTTTAATTGTTACCATTAATGACAAAATCCTTTTGATTATATTGGTGGAATCATCCACTCACAGTTTTTACTACTACAAAAAATGACTTTACAATCCAAATTTCTTGATAAGAGCTTTCTACAATATTAAATTCTCTGTGTGATTCAACCAATGACTCTTAGTTGGGTATTTTTATTGACGACGATCCCGACCTCTTTTAATTGGCTTTGAAGAGAACATTTGACCATTGTCATAGAGAAGGAAATAAAGAAGGTAAAAAAAGGAACTTGAATCTACTCTCCACAATGAGTCCCCACAAGCTGAAGACAAAATACTTCGATGAGTTGCCAAAGCCTCTAGGAGAGAAGGGTATGATTAGGAAAATCTAGAAATGAGCGAACTTCATATTCTATAACTCATTTGGAGGATTTGAGCGTGAGAGGGGATAGTTTTCTAAAGGAGAAGCAAGGGTTAATAATGTACACACTCTAAGAGAGAGAGGGAGAGAAGACGAGTGATATTCATCTAAAAGGGCTGACAAGCGTTTAGATGTTCTTAACTTGCTCATAACAGATGCCTTAAATCAAATAATCGTTATTTGTACGAAATCCGAAATGAATTCTCACATCATGGGGAGCACAACCATAGTCTATTTTATCTGATAACCAAAATTTTGAGACTATCATTTGCTACATATGCTACTGGATTATAGTTACGCATTGTTACTAGAACACTAAATCAAACCCAATATTTACTATACACATTTTTATTTTCTGGAAATATCAACCATAAATGAGTATAAGAGCAAGTAGACTTATTTCTTCTGTAACATCTCGCAAATTGAAATAACTAGGAAGAGGTTAAGAATTGGAAATAGTCACTTTTGGAAAGAATATTAAAATCTGGAAAATTTGTTAAGTATGTTAAGTTGAGTTTTTGGTAAACTTCAAATGACCATAAATCCTAGCTCAGGATGAGTTATGTGTGTTTCCGGATATCTTAGGAAAGATCTTGGAATAATCTTTCCAACGTCGTAGAGTTTGTGTGATTCCGAGTTCTTATGAGTGAGATATGCCTATTGGAAGTTGGATTGTTCAAATAAGGAAAGTCAAAACCGGATTTTTTAAGGGTAGTTTGGTCTTTTCTTTACCCAATTATTTTAATTTGTTTTTGGTAATTAATTAGGGGTATAAACTGAACTTATTCAGTTTACACTTTTGAAAATTGAGTTAGGGTTTTTGAGGAGAAAAGAGAAGGAGAAGCAAGGAAATCATCAAGTTCTTCAAGAATCGCTTGTGGATTTCGTCAAGGGGTAATCCCTACGAGGTATGTGAGATCACATAGCATTGGGTTAGTTCACCCACGCACCAATCATGATTTATTTCAGCGAATTAAAGTTCTTGAAAGCTTAGAAATTGAGTTCTTGATGGGTTTGTTGAAGTTCCTTTGAATTCTTGATTCATTAAAATAGTTGAGGAATTGTCTGATCCGAATCCATGATTTTAGGTGTGAATTCTATTAGAATATTTCATAGATTGATGGTATAGTTGATTCTAAGTGTTTGGGGAAAGAACCAAGTCGAAATAGGGGGTTTAGAGTTGAAAAATAAAGAAGAAATGTCGAAGGCACCTGTGCATGGGCCTGGGGCGTCGCTCCTCTCAGAGCCCCAAGTAGGGCTCTATGAACTTTGGCCCCTGCGGCATCTCCCCTCTCAGAGCCCTAACCAGGGTTCTCTGAACTTTGTGCTCTGGATCCCCGCGCCTCTCAAAGCGCCAGGGACGCCAGTTCACCCTATTTTCCAATCAATTTCTATAGTCTAAGGTATGTCTAAACATCATGAAATCATCATAAAAATGAGATCATGAACCTTGAATCCATAATCCAATTCAACGAAACTTAAGATCAAAGTTAAGAGAAGTAAGAGTCAAGTCAAGAAGAGTTCCTAGAGTTTTCCAAAAGTTTTTACCAAATGTTTTAACTTTGTTTTAAGACTTAAAGTTCAAGTTGAGCAAATAGTAGAGATAAATGATTGAGGTTCATTTCTTCAATGTATATGGGGACTATGTATTCCCAAAGAGTTTAAAATGTTTTCATATTTAAACAAGAAAAGGAAACCATGATTTCCATAGAGCCTTTGAGCTAGTTTTCAAAAAAGAGTAAATGCTTTCACAATTTAGCAAGAGAGGAAACTTTAATTTCCAAGATAGCCTTTGAGCTAAGTTTTGAGCAAATTATCACAAATCACACAAAGAAGTATGTTTTTAAACATAAGAGTTAGTATCATATTTTGGGAGTAGTATTGAGCACCGATATGGGGGAGAGTTCAGACAACACACAACCCCCATAAACCATGTAGCCATCATGGATAGAAAAGGGTCATACTTTTTAGATGATTCCTTTAGTGATTTTTAGCATAGACTAGTAGATCCACTTAGTAGTTCAGGTTCTACACCCTCAACAGGGTATAGGGTGTCCCTGGCAGCGTGAGGCAAAAAGTTGTATCATCACAATAGCTCTTAAGTGATGGTTGTCGGCTAGAGAAACTCCGACATAAGTAATTGTATTCTTACATACACAGTTTATTTGTATTTTTACATATATTTCAGAGTTATATGGTATCTTTGCATACACACAGAATTGACATCCATGTTTTAAACAACTTTTCTTTATATTGCACTTGTTTTGAACTGCTTTATATTGAAATGAGTTCAGGTATGTTGAGTTGAGTTGAGCCAGGTAAGTTCTTTCAGTTCCTTTCAAGCTTATGTCTTGTTTTAGAATTCCCCTCGCATACTCGTACATTCAATGTACTGATGCCATTTGGCCTGCATCTTCCTATGATGCAGACACAGGTAACCAAGATCAGCATCTAGTGCATCGTTGATCTAGTTGAGTACTCATAGTCTTGTGGTGAGCCTCCTTACTTTTCGGAAGATCCCTATTTATTGCTTTCAGTATTAGTTAGTTCATTAGGATGTCGTGGGTCTTGTCCCGATATCCATCTCAGTTGTTTAGAGGCTTCCTAGATAGACAGTCAGATGTTAGTTCTTGAGTTTTTATTTCTTGTTTTAATGGTTGTGACTTGAGTTTCCATTTTTGCTAAGTTTGGTATTTTCTTTAAGACATTACATGAGTTATCCTTTTGAGACTATTTATTATGCTTAGAGTCTTCCGCTGAGTATGTAAGCCAGGCCAAGGGTTCTCTTGGGGCCAACAATGGTTCTTGAGTGCCAGTCCCACCCAGAGTGTAGGCTCGGGGCATGACATCTTCTACATTCCCTGTGGGATCGACCTTAACTCTTGTTAAGTTCTGTAATTGATTTAGACCATTTTTACTTATTAAGTGAAGTGTAAGTTTGGACGAATTAGTTTTTCATGGAATTCATCTCCTTTTCGATTACCATAAACCCAGAAATTTAACTTAAATTGCAAAGCCAAAATCTTCACAATGAACTTGGGAAATCAATAATTGCTAGGGTTGCCAATTAATCTCCAAAGTCACAAAGCAAAATAGAATAATAGTCTCTAACCCCCAAAAACGAGGTTTA
>JAJOOR010088057.1:0-10360 GCA_036250505.1 Solanum acaule | reverse complement strand
GAGATATTTACTTAGGATTCTCTACCCAATATAATGACTGATCTCTTCTTCTTTTTTTGAAGAATTTCCTTGTGTTAGACAAATTCATTATTAATATCTTTCCATTCCACCTCCAAAGATTCTAAACAACTTTTGCAGTACAAGTAACTAACAAATTAAATTAAGCTGGGGTTTAATCTGAAATTTCATCTCTCACAATATATATTGACACTCCCATTTTCAATAAATTACATATACAAGATAGCAAATTAAATTAAATTAATTTATTTATTCATGGCTTGCCAAATTCTCCTTTTGAAACTTGACCATGTGGTTGATGAGAATTTCCCGCTCTTCTGTTATAGACAAACATAAAAATAAGTTTAATTAGACTACAGTGAATGAAGCAATTAATTTTTATTCTAGAGAAAACGTATAGAAAAATTAATATATATATATATATATGGTTAAATATATCATTACGTATTTTTACATGTGCTTGATCTATGAGAAAAGAATTTTGGAATTGCAAGTGAGAAACAACGCACATGTTAGAAATATATAATTAAGTTAATTAAAATATATACTATTTCATTTGAAAATTTTAAATGAAATGAACACACAATTAAAAGAGAGTTTGCGTACAAGTCTCACTACCACCAGTACAATATAATTTTTTTTTAAAATCATTGTGTGCTTAATTCATTAAGGAAAAATCAGGCTCTCGTGTAAAAGTACATCTTAAAAATAAAATGTAGTAGGTAAAAATATAATATTATTTGATTTTTTTAATTATTTAAATTTTTAAATGAGATAGTTATCACCATTAAAATAATGCACATAGAAAGTGAACCTTTTCTTTTCTTTTAATATTAGAATATTTAATATAAAAAAATAAATTCAACGAATACATGTAACTAGGAGAAGGAAAAGAAGAAGAAAGAATCAAAGCTAGGCCAAAGGAATAAGAGAGAAAAGTTATACCTTGAAATATAAAATTGTTTAATTAAATTGGCTCACGTCCATTTTAATTTGTTGAAACAATCATTAGGTGTTAAATAGTTTTGTACACAATACCTTCATGAATATAGTCATTTAAGAAAATGATAAGAATAATTTAGTTAAATATAATTTGTAATTGATAGAATTAAATATTTTTTCTTAATGAATAAGCCAAAACATTAAATTATGGAGTAGAGAATAATCAGGAGGAACGTAACAAAACATGATCACTATTAAAATAAGTTGATTTTCAACGAACGCCCACGTGGAAATGACAATAGCAACATGATGAAAGTTCAATAAATATAATTTTAGATGGGAATATTTTTCGCCTATTTCATCGGATACACGTGTTTCTAGAAGTGAAAAATTACAAAAAATAAAAAACAAATTGAATTAAATTAAAGGCATATATAATTAAAACATTGATATACCTGTTATGGATAGGATCAGGGCCATTAGGAACTCTTCTTTTAATACTCATGAAGTTGAGTTTCATCTTTGAATGAATAATATTTGGCCTTTGCTTCTGCAACGTCTTTGTTCCTCTATTCTCCAAGACACTAACCAACAATAACCAAACAACTCCTAACAATACAATTGAGCCCCATAACCTCTTGTACATCCTAATTCTATCACTACTACTATCCATATGTATATATTTAAAATTTCTATTAGGGTAAGAAGAAGAAAAAGAAAACACAAAAGTATAGAGTTTTTACTAGGGATTTATTTTTATTTTATTTTACCTTAGAAGAGAAGACATAGAAAGTGAGAAATTTGAAGGAATTAGGCAAAAGTAGAGAGTATTAGATTTACCACATGGGCTATGGGTGATTGGTTTTTCTTTATAGGTTGGAGTGAAGTGATTCTCCTACTTTAATTTCTTGAAGCTAGAGAGAGATGAGGTGGTGACATGGAGGGAACACGTTCACAAATCAAAGATTTGAAGTTTATGATTTTTTTATATTTCCCCGACAAACCTGAACTCACAATTAAAATTATTGAATTCTGATATACCCCTATCATATGTTGTACATCAAATATTTATGTTGTCTTACGTCTATACTAGTACTAACTGATAACATAGAGGTAACGTCGTAAAGGGTAAATTTTGAATTCAATCGCTTTAATTTGGCTCGTACTATTTCTACATGTTACAAGAAAAATGTTAGTAATGAGTATGAATAATTGACCTCATTTTCAGTAAATCAAATGAATTGATAGAATTTTAAATTCGGACTAATCCAACTATGTATTGGTACATAGGATAATCTTTCTTTTCTTGTCTTTGCTTTAATTGGTTTTGTGTATTTTCATGCACTATACGACATGACCACCACCAGCATGCTGCGCTACAACTTTTTACGTACGTAAAATGAAAAGTACTTGATTATTCCACAAACTATATATTACAAGCATCAAAATTAATTGTAAATAACTATAGTTCTTTCTTATAGGAGGGGGAAAGTGGTACTTATTAAGTTTCTTTCTTTGTGGGGTGGGGATAAAAGCAGTGAAAAATCCAAAGTTTTCGTTAAAGAGATTCTAAATATAACTAGACATATGAGAAGTTAAAAAATTTCAATATGTAGTATATATAGATAAAGCATACTTTCTCTATTTTAATCAATTTGACTTGATTAGGTGTAGGGGTGTTCATGGTTTGGATAAAAACCGATCCAAACCAAAAAACCAAATCAAACCGATTTAATTTGGGTTTTGGTTTGGTTTGGTTTTAGATTGTTAAGAACTGATAATATTTGGTTTGGTTATGATTTTGTTCGAAAAAAATTGAAGAAATAACCGAACCGAACCGAACCAACAAGTTATATACATAAATTTTATTATTATGCATACATAATATATTATATACATAAACAATTTTAAAGATTTTATATATGTTTCATCAAAATTTATTTATAATTTACTGATGAAAGAAAAACTGTCCAAGGTGAGAATATTTTTCCTATTGGTTTGATGTATATGAGTGTCTATGGAAATTCTTTGTGGGACTGAAAATGTCATTGTCTCTTCCTTCTATGCCAAAATAGTGAATTTTGAAGTTTTATTTAGTAAATTCAATGATCAAAAGTTCTGTAATGCCAGTCAGTCTAACTATTTTTTTTGTTTGAATGGATTGTTGTCACTTTTTTCACGTTTTGAATGAATTGTTTCTTTTACTTTTATGTATGGTTAATAACCGAATAACCGAACCAAACCAAACCAAAACTGAAAACAACCAAACCAATAAATGTATATTATATTTGGTTCGGTTTGGTTTTGATAATATTAAAACCGATTAAGTTGGTTTGGTTTTGGTTTTGACCAATAACCGACCCAAACCAAACCGTGAACACCCCTAATTAGGAGTATGATGGTATGTGTGTTGAATTAACTATGTTCAGTGTGAATCCTGACATAAAATTTTCAATTATTTTTAATAAAATTGACTTAATTAGAAACTACCGAAAAAGAATAAATATAACCCTCAACTATTGTAAATGATATTTAAATATCATTTGTTATATTTTTTTTAGGACATTGATATCCTTACCGTCTAACTTTTTGAATGTATATACCCTTTGAATTAACGAACGGACACGTGTCTCAATCTTAAAAGTCTATTCAAAATTTATTTAATTTTAATCCAAAATTAAAAGACCCACCCCCAAATTATAACCCAAAATAAACCCCATT
Source organism: Solanum acaule (assembly GCA_036250505.1). Classification (NCBI taxonomy): domain Eukaryota; kingdom Viridiplantae; phylum Streptophyta; class Magnoliopsida; order Solanales; family Solanaceae; genus Solanum; species Solanum acaule. The sequence continues at coordinate 6,679 of JAJOOR010088057.1, read as the reverse complement.
TTCTTTTCTTCACTTTTCCACCAATCAACAACAACCAAACACCCCACAAACCATATGCACGCTGGAACTCCACCATACCGCCGCGACTCTATCTTCTCCGGCGAAGCTCCTCAAATAAAATCACCTCCAACTGATACTAAACTCAGCCTCCCTCGCTTCGGCGAAATCACTGAGGCAGCACCATTCAACCACCGCAAAACATGACCAACATGCATTCGTTTCTCTTTAACCGTTGCTCCAGCAGCTCCGGTGAACAGAACTAGCAAGCTCTGGCTTATAATCGCAAAATTTATAACCTCTTTTTTTTCATAGTGAAATTTTGAATTGATAAACATCTAGATGTTGTGCAATTTAATACAACTAAACATAGATTTCTGGCACTTATGATTTCTTAGTCAAAAATTCAAAACCTTTCATTAATATGTCACGAGTTCAAAAGAAATCAATTAATAGAATGATCATTTCTCCCATATTTTCTCCTCTCCTTGAAACCAAACATACTGTTATGACTCACTTTTGTGCTACTTTCTTTAGGACTACAAATCAGACAAAAGAGGGGCAAATTGTCAAAATCTTACCTCAATTCAATAATTATCGAACAAAAATTCAATAAAATAGTAGAAGTTTTTGGGACAATTTTCTATTAATCAATTGAACTGAAGGAATTACAACTTAAAACAATGGAAATGAATCTAAAGTTGGAAGTTTCCATAGATGAGTCCTTAATCTGCAAAACAAGAATGAGTGGGATTAGGAAAGAAGAAGAAGAAAGGAGAGATCTGAGAAAAGAGAGAAGAGAGAAAAAGTGATAAAGATACCAATTATCCGTTAAGCCCATCTTTCTTCTACAGAGTTGGTTAAATCAATGTGACTTGTGCTGGTTTGGCACTGATGACGTGGCTGCATCTCCACCCTCTAATCTCATTAATCTACATCTAATTTGGGCCGTTGCTTCTACCCGGTAGTTATAACTACTTATTGGAAGCCAAGGTCATGACAATTCACTCCCCTGCAAAGCATCCTTGTCATCAAGGATTAATAAGAAAATCACGAAACTTGGCCTTGATGAAATGATAATCTTCCCATGTAGCATCTTCAGGAGGTAGATTCGACCACTGTATGAGAATTTTCATATTGGCTCGATTGTTCAGCTTCACTATCTGCCGCTGAAGAACAGCCACTGGTCGAACCAAAAACTGACCATGCCCAGTAACTGGTAGAATGGATTGCACCACCTCTCTAGCCCCTATCTTCTTTTTGAGAAGCGATACATGGAACACTGGATACACTTTTGTATGGGCCATAGTATTTGGAGCTGAGCTTCAAAGTTCTTCATAGAGCAATGGAGGACTATCTGTAAGGTTGAAGCTTGAGGTATACCATCTCACCAGGTTGAAACTCCATTTCTAACCTATGTAGATCAGCATACAACAACAACAACAACATGCCCAGTGAAATCCCACTAGGTGGGGTCTGGGGAGGGTAAAGTGTACGCAGACCTTGCCACTACCTCGTGGCAAGTACTTCATTTTTGCATATGTTGCATATGTTGCCTCTTCATGATCAAATCTTAAGCAGCAGGCACCACAGTATCCATCACTGGTCCCATAGATAGTTAAGGAGGTGAGTACCCATACTGAGCTTCAAAAGGGGTGCATTGCAAGCTTGTGTGGTAGTTGGTGTTGTACCACCACTCAGCTAGGTGCAACCACTACTTCCACTAATAAGGTCTATGACTAGTCATACACCTCAAGTAATTTTCTATACACCGATTAACCCTCTCCGTTTGCCCATCTGTTTGAGGATGACATGAAGAACTATATAAGAGTTGAGTGCCACTCAATTTGAAAAGAGCCAGAAATTACTCAAAAATATCCTATCTCGATTAGAGATAACGAACTCAGGTGCACCATGAAGAGTGTGTATTCTCTTCCAGAATTTAGTTGCTACTTATAGAGCTATGAAAGGATGGGATAGAGCGATAAAATGAGCACCTTTAGTGAGCCTATCAACCACTACAAAAATAACATCATTGCCTGAGGATTTAGGCAAACCTTCACAATAAAATCCAAACTTATGTGTCTCCATGACTGATCATGAATGGGCAGGGGTTGCAGCAAACCTGGATAGGGAACATTCTCATCCTTGCTCCTATGACAAACCTTACATTTAGATACAAATTGCACCACCATTTGTTTTATTGAAGGCCAATAGAATAATAGAGACAACCTTTTGAAAGTTCAAGTTGGCCTGAGTGCCACCCTAAGTTAGAAGAATGGAAGGTCTGGATCAACTGATGCCTAAGAGGTCCATTGAAGCCTGCATAAATCTCCCCCTTCCATCTCAATACTCCTGATTAGAACTACCACAAGTTAGGACCATTAGTATCTACTGTCAACTGTGTAATGAGCTCCACGGCCATAGGATCACCTTCATAGCTAGTTGCAACCTCTTGGACCCAGAATAGAACTGCTACACTAATAGCATGGAACTGGCCTTCTTTACTCAAGTGGTTTTCCTCTTGTAGGTTAGAGATTGTATTAGCTTCACTCAAGCTAACCCATTCATATTGCCTTGAGAGTGCATCGGTCACTCTATTCTCTGCTCTTTTGTTATACTGCACCTCATAATCTAACCCCAACAATTTGGTCAGACCTCTTTGTTGCACTATTGTAGTAACCTTCTGTTCAAGCAAATATTTGAGGCTATGGTGGTCAGTCTTGACCACAAAATGCTTATATTGAAGGTAATGTCTGCACTTGTCTACCGCATTCAATAGAGCTAAATATTATTTCTCGTAAATAGATTTATCTCTATGCTTCATAGCAAATACCTTACTAAAATAGGCTATTTGCCTTCCCCTTTGTAATAGCACAGCTCCAATTCCTGAATGACATGCATCAGTCTCTACTACAAATTCTTCATCATAACTTGGCAAGGCAAGCACTGGTGTGGTATACATGGCCATCTTAAGTGCCGCAAAAGATTGATCATCTTTCTCAGTCCACACAAAAGCATCCTTCTTCAACAAGTCGGATAGTGGTTTGCTTATGCTTCCATAATTAGCTACATACTTTCTATAATATCCTGTTAATCCCAGAAATCCCCTCGAAGCTTTCACAGTTCTAGGGGTAGGCCATTCTTCCATAGCTTTCACCTTGGCAAGATCAGTTGACACCCCTTCCACATTAATAACATGTCCTAAGTACTCTACTTTGGATTGATCAAAAGAACACTTGGACCTTTCTGCATACAATGAATGGAATAATAAGGTGTTGAACACCAACAATAAATGCTCTACATGCTCAGACAATGATTTACAATAAATGAGGATATCATCAAAAAACACCAAATCAAACTTCTTGAGGTATAATTGAAAGACCCGATTCATTAGGGCCTGAAAGGTAGCGGGGGCATTAGTAAGCCCAAAAGTCATAACCTTAAAATCATAATGCCCTATGTGAGTTCTGAATGTCGTTTTGTACACATCTTCAGCCTTCATTCTGATTTGATGATGATCTGCCCTAAGATCAATTTTGGAAAAGACCACTGCTCCATGTAGCTCATCTAAAAGGTCATCAACGATGGGAATTGGGTACTTATCCTTCACTGTGATCTCATTCAACCCTCTATAGTCTACACAAAACCGCCATGTGCCATCCTTTTTCTCAACCAATAGAGCTAGTGAGGAAAAGGGAGATTGGTTATGACTAATAATCCCATTAGTAAGCATCTCTAAAACTTGTTTTTCTAATTCCTCCTTTTGGTAGTGATTGTATCTATAAGGTCTTAGACTAACTGGTGAGGCTCTAGGCTTTAAGTTAATAGCATGGTCCAGTTGTCTCACTGGTGTTAAAGACTTTGGCTCAGAAAATACAGATTGGTACTTGTCCAGCACTTCTTATATAGTGGCATCCACCTTCTCCTGCTCTTTGTAGGACTCTACTCCCAGCATGAATAAATAAGCCATCACTGTTTGACCTTTCTTGATAAGCCTTCACATGGCACTACCACTGATCATACTTAAACTACCCGAATAACATGTAGAATGGTTTTGTTTCCCTTTCTGCCAATTGTCACACACTTTTTCTCATGATCGAAGTTGGTAGGATTATTCTTCTTCATCCAATCATTTCCTAACACTAGATCACATCCTCCTAAGTTAATGATTCTCAGATCCTCCTTGAAGGCTTTTCCTTCCATTTTCCAACTAAAACCAAGGCAACTAATATGATACATCACATAATTTCCATCAGCAACAGTGACCTTCATAGGAGGGCTATACTCATCCACATAACTAGTGTCACCAACTGCTTGTTCGTCTATGAAGTTGTGAGTGCTACCAGAATAGATCAACACCACTAGTGTCCTATTCCTGATAGATCCTTTAACCAATATAGCATTACTCCTAGGCTACTACCAGATAATACACTCAAACATATGGCCTCCATAACCTCCTGTTGTATCTCTCCTTCAATGATAAGATCTGGTGGTTCAAGTACTTCTATTTCATCAGGCAGTATGGCCTCTTCTTCACCCCTCATGCAATTCAACTGCTTAGCCTTACAGTTGTGTCCTGGGTAGTACTTATCTCCACACCTGAAACAAAACTTGTTGCTCTTACTATATTCATACACTTCTAGGGTTAACCTAAAAGTGTTTGGTCGAGGGTTGTTCACAGCAATAGATTTGGAGTAATTTGAACCACTGGCAATAGTAGGAATTGGATTACTTCCCATAGTATTCTTTGTGGAGCTAGACCCTCCCACCTGAAAGGAAGTTTTAGCCATCATTATGTTCTTTTTTTGAGCAGCTTCTATTGCTTTCTCATGTAGCCTAGCCTACTTTATAGTTGCTCTTAATGTTACCGGTTTAAACATTTTAATCCCAAACTTAATTTCCTCCTTCAAAGCCCCAATAAAACTTGACAAGAAATGAGCCTCATTCAAGGTTGTATTCCTTATTATCATCTGGGCTTTGAAGTCTTCAGACCTGCCAAAGGAATTCATCTACAGTTCCTATTTAAGATAGCTTATTAAATTCCTCGATTGTATCTTCAACCACTGTTTCCCCAAATCTCACACAGAGTTCCTCCTTAAATTCAACCCAAGTAACCACTCCTCTATCCAAAACAAGTGACTTATACCATGTCTCAGCAAGTCCATTCAAATAGAGTGCAACTCCCTCTACCTTTTGATTATCAGCAATTCTATATAAGTTAAAGTACTTTTCACACTTACGCAACCATACCTTAGGTTCATTCCCTTCGAAGCTTGGTAGTTCCCTTTTAGGAGGTGGAATTGGAAATCTAGCCCTAGCTTTCTGTATGGGATTTGCTAGCAACCCATCTCTAACTGGAAAAGCACTTTCAGGAGATCTGACTGGTGCTCTTTATAGAGTTGTCAAACGATCCAAAATAGGCTCCAAGGTTCCCCTGATTCCAGTTTGAGTTTCGTTCAGTTCTCTACAATTCGTACTGAGATCTCTCAAAAATTCATCATGACGCAGCAACTTATTATCTAGCAGCTTCATCTTGGTCCCTTCAGCCATTTTCACCTTCACAAATTGAGTGTAACCTTGCTCTGATACCAATTGTCAAAACCTGACCTCAATTCAACAATTATCGAACAAAAATTTAATAAAACAGTAGAAGTTTTTGGGACAATTTTCTATTAATCAATTGAACTAAAGGAATTACAACTTAAAACAATGGAAAATGAATCTAAAGTTGGAAGTTTCCATAGAGTTCTTAATCTGCAGAAGAAGAATGAGTGGGATTAATTAATCCGCAGAAGAAGAATGAGTGGGATTAGGAAGGAAGAAGAAGAAAGGGGAGATCTGAGAGGAGAGAAAAAGTGATAAAGATACCAATTATCCATTAAGCCCCTCTTTCCTCTACAGAGTTGGTTAAATCAACGTGACTTGTGCTGGTTTGCACTGATAACATGGTTGCATCTCCACCCTCTAATCTCATTAATCTACATCTAATCTGGGTTGTTGCTTCTACCCGGTAGTTATAACTACTTACTGGAAGCCAAGGTCATAACACAAATCTACTTGGGGAGTTTTGGGTTATAGTTTGGGTGTGAGGCGTTTTGTTTTGGAGATTCACCAGAGAAGATGAGTCGTGGCGGTGCGGTGAAGTTCCAACGTGGATCTGGTTCGTGGAGTGTTTAGTTGTTGTTGTTTGGTGGACAGTGAAGAAAGGAAAAATAGGGTTTATTTGGGTTTAGGTCATTTGGGGTTTTTTTTTGGGTATTGGGTTTGATTTTCCGGTGAATTTTAAATTGTTGATAAAAATTGAATAAATTTTGAATAGACCGTTAAGATCATGACACGTGTCCCTTCATTATTTCAAAGGATATATACATTCAAATACATAGACGATAAGATTATCAGCATCCTAAAAATATAACAAAGAGTATTTAGAGACCATTTATGATAGTTTAGGGATATATTTATGTCACGACCCAAGCCTAGGGCCTAGACGTGACCGGCGAATGGGGAACCCGAAGGAACCCCAAACAAGCCTCATAGCGTATCATTACACATCCTTGGTCGCGGAAGCAATTAAAATGACCATAAGCAATAAGTATAATCAAAGGGGGAAATCGGGACTAAGGGAGCAAGAGAAAAAAAAGAAGAAATGATATATAAATACCATAGATGAGTCAAGCTC
>JAJOOR010087913.1:0-14265 GCA_036250505.1 Solanum acaule | reverse complement strand
TTCTTGAGTGAAATGATAGACTTAGAGATGGATGGAGCCGGAACGGCATGAGAATCCTTATCTAAGAAAGTCAAATGAGTTATCCTTATGAACCTAGAATTGGCTATGACTAAGAAATGGGGCCTTTCTTGGGAAGAGGTACTATGAGTTGGTTGAACTAGAAAAGGAACCCACTCTAGTACACATATGTGAATGAAATTACTCTATGGAAACCAAGGCTAAGCATCGAGTGGATGTGGTTAGGATGGTGGCCTAGTTGAGCATGAGATTAGGCACAATGAACATCCTTGGACATCTCTTAAACCATGTGCCAACATGGGTTGCTTTTAGTTCTACCCTTGGCAAGTAGAACAACCTCCACGGAGTAGGATAGACTCCGGATTCCAAACCTTGCTAGTGTGGTCTATGTCGGTTAAGGCCTATTTCCATCATATGGGATGTGCACTCTAGTATTGGATCGGTTCTACAACGTGTATATAGTAGTATGGATGCTATCTACACATGGCACGAGTAGACTTAGAAGATACTAAAGTGAGTTCCCTAAGCCTTAGGGCTATTAAGTGATTGTCCTCTGTATGATTGTGTGTCTCCTAAATGGTTTTATAAAGAATGTTGACTTAGTATGTTTTAATGTAATGATAAAACCCTTGTCTATGGTAACTCTTAGAGACACTTCGGTGTATATGAAGAGGTTGTATGGGCGGTCACTTTTATTCACTTAAGTGTGGCTTAGGGTGACTTGAGATAGAGGCTTAAATGGTAATGAAGGACTTACTTTGCTATCTTGTTTAAGTATTGTACACTTGTGTTAATTGAGTTGTAAATGATGTAAATATGGTCTTATTTGAGAATGGTGACTTGAAATGTGGGTTTATGCTTGCAGTCGTAAAGGTTTGTTAAAGAAGGTCTTAAAAGCATACATTTCTTGTAAATGTCCGTTGTGCATGTTTTCTTGCATGGTCATCATATTTAGTACTTATTGTACTAATTCCATATTTCTCTATTGTTACAAGTGTAGGTGGTGGGAAGTGAAGAGATCTTTTGAGGAAGCTTGGGATATTGACTCTTCTCAAGAAGCTTGGTATGTCCTCATATATTCGAGGACATAGTTGTTTCCTTTCTAGTATTTCCACTTAGACATTGTATAAGACTTATATTTTGTTGAAAAGGGGCGTACCCCTAAGATGTTCTATTCGTGTCTAAGATGGTACATGAGACTTAGAAATTCTACTTCGTTACATTTGAAAGATTTTATGAGTATTATGAACTTGTTTTAATAAGTGTTTAAATTCCTTACGGTTTTTATTACCAAATGCGATGAATGAATGCTAAGGCTTGTATGAGACCTCCGAGAGGTCGATTACGCATGTAACGGCTAGGGGTTACTCTCGGGTCGTTACATTGATTGTGGTCAATATCGATGACTTGAATAGTGCTTTTGAGGAACGATATGTTTGTGTTAGTCCAACGAGGTAATTTGAGTTGCATAAGCCTTGTGTGAACTCTTAACATCTCATTGTGACTAGTCGAATATCCAGTGTGAATCTTGCGATGACCGTTGCATGCGATCTTAACTTATAGAGCAATATATGATCAATGATTATGTTAGGATCATGCAGTTTACTTGAAAAGTGTGCATGAGGATGCCTAGAGCTTGCCCCGTTGGTTAAATTGATTAGCATTGGTTAATGAAAGAAATGATCTGTCGCATGAATGTTGAGACTGAACCTAGTTGTTATACCTTGGTGTGACCACATTGTGAGTGTGTGAATCAATCTTGGAACCATTTTAGCCTAACCTTTTCTTTGGATGAAACATGAACATAAATGTTTAAACTTGTTGTTGAAATAGCCTTGTCCTTTCCATCTAGAACCTTCGTGAAGCATTTGTTTGTTTGAATAGCCAACATAGGTCAAAAACGTAAGTTGAGGGTGAGGTAAAAATGGGGAAAGAAACCTAGTAAGAAGTTCATGAAATTCATCCTTGGAAGCATGTGGTTAAAAAGATAGCGACCCCTCCATATAAAAAAAAGAAAAGAAAGAAAAGAAATCAATGAAAGTTGTGGATTGTTGTGGAAATAAAAGGGGTGTTCGATGAGCTACACCAAAAATTATGTGTTCTATGAATAGGCCAAGGATGAGTTGTGAATATGAAAAGAATGGCAGAAAAGGAGAAGAAGTGAAATTTGAGCCATGCTTCATGAAGTTATAGTCACTAAACCAAAATGATCATACCCTTACCCTCAGCCCAATTACAACCTTTAAAAGACCTTTGTGATTATGCATAAGCCAAGTGATGTGTTGGTTCGAAAAGAAGGGAAAGGCTATAGGTAGAATCATACATGTTTTTCTCATTGGGAGTGTGAGAGTTGATTTCGATTCCTTAATTTTAGTTCTTGATCGGGCTTTGTGAGAGCATGGAAGCATTCTTGATGTGAGGGCATTCAAATACTTTTGTTGGCCATAAATTTGCCTATGAAGTAAGCATTTATGAGCAAGAACACTAATTGATGATGGCTAGTCATAATTTAAAGATTTGCACGCACAATTGAACATTAGATATTTAGATTGAACCTTGTGTGCACTTTCATGTTGGCTCTCAAGGAGCATTGCCTAAAGACGTCCCTGTTGACATTATGAGCAGCCATGAATGTTTAAGAACAAGGCAAGCATATTACAATGCGAAAAGAAGTACCAAAAAAATTTAAAAAGTGGTACAAGTTGAGAAAAGTAAGGCAAGAGCTTGCAAAAGTTACTCGGTGACAAGACGAGTGATTGGTTAGATCGCAAAAAGATCAAGCAAGTTTCAGTGATGAGTAAAACAAACTAGTAAGACTCAAGAGCAAAAAGGTGCATTGCCAAACGAAAAAATGAAATCGAGTTGGATCGCCTAAATGATTAGAATAACTAGAGAAGGAAATCCAGTCCAATCGGTGAGAGAAGTTTCAAACGGCGAGTCGCCGAATTCATTAGGCGATATCCATCATGTTCGCCAATCGACAAGTCAAGAATTCAAAAGTTGAAACAGAAAATTGGCGAACCCGACTAATACCCCTCGAGTTCTTGAGGTGGAATTTTTGGGAAATTTTTAGAAACATATAAATTGGTTTTTGGAGAGAGAGAAAGGGGATTCTTACATTACAAAATATTTTACTAGCAGAAACTATTATTCTCTTGGGGCTTTCGAGAAAAGATATTGAGGTTTATAGTAGGTTTGTCTTAATTTTTGGCATTTGGTATTGAAGACATTGACATCTTGATGGAACATCTTTTTGGTAACATTTACTTACTTTTTACTATGTTTGGCTAAACCCCGTTACATTAGGGGTGTGATTATGTAATCGAATACACAAAATAGCTTGTGGGAATTGTTAATTATCTAGATTTAATGTTATTTTGAAATGAGTTTAGTTATTTACTCATGTTTTCATATATGAATTGAAGTTGCAAATTCGATTCTAGCTTTAGCTCTCTATGCTTGCTTTTGAAAGATGCTTAGGGTGGAGTATATAATTGATAGTTGTATTGAATCTTGTCTTTAGAACCCCACTGGATTAAGTGGGGTTAAATTAAGGAATTGGGTTGCTTTTAATCGTTAAGCTTGTTGAAGTTCAATAGAACATTCTCGAAACATAATAGTTGATTGAAGAAATGGCTATCATAGTTAAAATCCATCCTACCCATTGGGATTCATCAAGCAATTAGTGATTACCCATTAAGAGAAATTAATATTCGATTGCACACACACCCCTAAGGTCTCCTCTCTACTTGTTCAAGCCCTATTTTGATTTTCTTTGTTAACAATAGGTTACTAAATCCTCTTAGTATTGATAATCGAAATTTATTGGCTTATATTATGTTGTGTTTCGTTTATTTCAATTCTACAAGAAGTTTGAACACTTTAATACTTTGTATTTGAATTTTTTTCCATACCATTCCTCGTGGGATCGACTCCAATTCATCGTTGGGTTTATACTTGATAACGACTACCCACACTTTGATTCATACGAGGTTTAGTTTAGCGTTATCATTGATAGATTCCGACATTGAGTCAAGGAAAGTTTTCTAGTTAACTAGTAGTTGTGAGTCACTTCTTGAGAATTATTGTTGTCACTTGATTATTTCTGAAAATGCATTGGGTCCACAACTTTTACCCCTCTCTCTCGTGGCTAGTTGATTCTTATGGATTTCTAGAGTTTGGGTGAGTCCTCATGTTCTCACAACTAAGATTTAATTACTTGTTCATGTCTTTCTTCAGTTTTCGGATGATGTATGTGGTGCATGGATTACGCCCAACCAGTTATTTTATATGTTTTAATGGTTTATTGAGAATTATGTTTGACTTCCGCTTTGTCAAAAACTCTTTTATGATATAAGACTATTTTTTAATTCTTTATTTCTATTTTCTTGCATGATGTATGCTAAGTGGCATGTGTAGGGCCACTCAGGGTTTTATACGCCATGTTATACCTACAGTATACCTTGGGTTGTGACACATCTACGCAGCTACATGTTAAAGTTCAGCATAGAAAAGAGATATTTAATGGTATGATGATCAATAAAGACCTCACAATGCACACAATAGAGATAATGCCTCCATAACATTAAAACAAACACCACTGCCGCTTAGTCAAAAACATGAGTATGATAGTTCTTCTCATGCACATTAAGCTATTGAGAACCGTAGGCTATAATTCTCCCTTTTTGTATTATCACACAACAAAAACTGACACCTAAAGCATTACAAAATATAAGAAATGCCACATCCTCCTTGAGTAATGCTAAAATAGATGCTTGGTTAATGACACTTTAAGCTTTTGAAAGCTTGCCTCACACTTATTATCCCACTGAAATAGTACCCTCTTCTAAGTCAATTTAGTTAATGGAGCTTCTATAGAAGAGAAATTGTGAACCAATTAACAATAATAGACAACTAATCCGATGAAACTCAAAAACTCGATATGGGAAGTAGGTCTCACCCAATGACAAGCGGCCGCAACCTTGGCCAGATCAACCAGAATCCCTTCCTTGGTAACCATATTATCCAAGAAAGACATAGACTCAAGAAAAAACTAGCACTTGCAGAACTTTGCATAAAACTTCTCTTCTTTCAATCTTTGAAGCACGATCCGCAAGTGAAAAATATAATCACTCTCATTCGTGGATAAAAACAAGATGTCATCAATAAACACAATCACGAAAAAATCCAGAAAAGGGAAAAACCCATTTCATCTACTCTAAAAAAGTGATAATGGTATTAATCAAGACAAAGAACATAACCAGAAACCCATAATACCCATAAAGAGTCTTGAAAGCAATCTTCTCGATATCAAAATATCAAATTCTTAACTAATGGAAGCCTGACCTCAAGTCAATCTTGGAGAACACTATTGAACCCTGAAGATGATCAAATAAATCAATAATACGAGGAAGAGGATACTTATTCTTGATTGTAGAAATTTTTAGCTATTGATAGTCGATACACATCCTCATACTACAATTTTCCTTCTTCACAAATAAGACCAGCACGCCCCACAGTGAAACATTAGGCCCAAAAAACCCTTTTTGCAACAAGTATATAAATTCTGCATTCAATTCCTTCAACTATACCAAAGTAATATGATAAGGAGATATAGAAATGGGCTTAGTACCCAACTCCAATTCAATCACTAAGTACATAACACAGTATAGAGGAACCCCCGACAAGTTTGTATGGTACACATCCATGAACTTTCTTACCACTCTCGTTGTCTGAAATGGAGATGAGTCCTTGGTAAGATCACTTTATAAGACAAATAAGAGAAGCACCCCTTCTCCATCATTAATCTAGCACAAATAAAAGATATCAGCCTCATTAGATACAAACTCGGAGTACCCTTTCGCACTAATTAAGGTAAACTGGAGTAAGCTAAAGTCACGATCTTAGCATAACACTCTAGGATGGTATGATAGCAAGATAACCAATACATATAAAAGATCATATCAAAGCCAAGAATATCAAGTAAAATAACATATGCCCAAGTATCACTATCATAAAATGTTTATACACACCCTCGATACACCCAATTCACCACTAAAAGGAAACATATTAGGCTAGATACACTAATTGGTACAACAAGGGACTCACACAAATGATTTATGCCAGCAACAAAATAAGTAGACAGATAAGAAAAGGTAGACTTCAAAAAAAAAATACTTTAGCAGAGTGATGACAAACTGGATGATATTTTTAATCACTGCATCTGCCTTAGATCTACCCAGTATAGCATATCATAGTCTACAATCACCACTAGTCTGAGATAGGCCAAGAGCACAACCTCGAGCTCCCTGAGTTGTACCCCTGGTACCACCTCTAGCACTCTATTAACAACCTCGTACAACTACAACTAGTGTAGCATGAAAAATCTGTGATCCTGACTGACAAATATAAAAAATACGTCTGGGGTAATCCTTTTCCTTCTGCCCAAACTCCTAACAAACAAAAAAACTGTACTGATATGAAACTCACTAAGAATAACTACATGACTTTTTACATACTCCAGACATGAAGATCCATTGTTTTTATGGTGTTCATGTAATTTTGTTTACCGACCACATGAGTTTGGAATATGTGTTTAAATAGAAGGATCTAAATCTTCACAAAAGAAAGTGGCTTGAGTTATTGAAAGATTACGATATGAGTGTTCTCTATTACCCTGATAAAGCTAATGTGGTGGTAGATGGTCTTAGTCGGTTATCTATGGGTAGTGTTGCTCATAATGAAGAAGATAAGAAGGAATTTGTTCGAGATGTTCATATATTTGCCCGATTGGGTGTTTAGTTAGTGGACTCCACCAAGGGTGGTGTTATAGTTCACAACAACTCAGAATCGTCTTTTCTGGCAGATGTGAAAGCCAAGAAAGGTCTTGATCCAATTTTGGTTGACTTAAAAGAAGCGCTGCTTAAGAAATCCATTGAGGCTTTCTCCTAAGGGGGAGATGGTGTACTTAGATATCAAGGTCGTTCGTGTGTTCCTAATGTTGATGACTTGAGGGAATAAATCTTGTCAGAAACCCACAGTTCTCGGTACTCTATTCATTTGGGAGCCACAAAGATGTACCGTGATTTACGGGTGGTCTATTGGTAGGATGGGATGATGAAAATTATTGCAAAATTTGTGACTAAATTCCTAATTATCAACAAGTGAAAGTTAAGCATCAGAAACTAGGAGATTTCTCCGAAGACATTAACATTCCTAGTTGGAAGTGGGAAGATTTGAACATGGACTATATTGTTGGTTTGCCTCACACCCGGCGACAACATGAATCGCTTTGGGTAATAGTAGATCGGATGACGAAATCGAATCATTTTATTCCCATCAAGGTTTCCTATTCGGTGGAGGATTATGTGAAGTTGTACCTAAGAGATATGATAAAGTTGCATGTAGTGCCTTTGTCTAATATTTCCGATCGTGGTACCCAATTCAGTTCACTGATTTGGATGTCGTTCCAAAAGGGTCTTGGTACTCGTGTTAAGCTTAGTACAGAGTTTCATCCTAAGACAGATAGGCAAGCGGAGCGTACTATCCAAACTTTGGAAGCTATGTTGAGAGCTTGTGTGATTGATTTTAAAGGTAATTGTGTTGACCATTTGCCATTGATTGAGTTTGATTATCACCATAGTTATAATTTGAGTATTGATATGGCTCAATTTGAGGCATTGTATCTTAGGAGGTGTAGATCTCCTATAGGTTGGTTCGAGGTGGGAGAAGTTGCCCTAATAGGTCCCGAGTTGGTACATGATGTTATACAGAAGGTCGACTTATTAGAGAAAGGTTGTAAAGGACTCAAAGTCAACAAAAGTCATATGTCGATGTTAGAAGAAGAGATCTTGAGTTTGATGTTCATGATTGAGTTTACTTTAAAATTTCACCCATGAAGGGTGTAATGAGGTTTGGTACAAAAGGGAAGCTTAGTCCCTGTTATGTAGGCCCATATCTGATTTTGAGGTGTGCTACTTATGAATTAGTATCGCCTAATGAGTAAGTATCGGTGCATCCATGTCTCTATGTTGAAGAAATGTGTTGGTGATCTGACATCCATAGTTCCTTTAGAAAGTTTGGGAGTTGAGGAGAATCTTTCTTATGAAGAAGTTTCGGTTGAGATTTTAGACCGACAAGTCAAGAAGTTGAGAAATAAAGAAGTTTCTTCTGTGAAAGTGTTGTGCAGGATTCACTTAATTGAGGGTGCTACTTTGGAGGTCAAGGCCGATATGATGTCCCAATATCCTCATCTCTTTACTTTTACCTCTACTCTATCTAGAGGTAATGATTTCCTCATGGTTCGCTCTTTGTTTTAGAGTCATGTGTCTTAGACAATTCCTTGATTTCCTCAGTATGCATGTTCATGAAAAAGTTATCTTTTGAGAAAATGAGTTTAATTGATTGATATCTACATATTTACGGGCATTGAGTACGAGTTGCATATAGACTTCATGATGTGATGTTTTGTGATGTGTTGAGCTTGGAGTTGATGTTTCCTCATCGGATATGTGTATTGCATGCATGATGGGTGGTTAGATTTAGTTTCCGCCCCTCTTATGATGTTTTAATTACCTCCTATCTTGGATTTAATATTTCCTCCTTTAGTATATGCCTTTAGATGAAGTTTCATAGATGATTGGGTTGTTAGTTTCTCTCCTACTCTTGTCATACTAGCTTGAATTTCATTCGAGGACTAATGATGTTAAGGGGGAGTTATTGTAACACCCCAGATTTGAGAAGGGCAAAAATATCAAGTTTCAGAAGCTTTTGGTGCCATCTGATGGAGGCAAACCACGACACGTGGACTGAGCCATAGATTGTGGGTCCGATCAGTGGATTGGCGACCCTGCAAGGTCCTGCAGGCCTCAAACCACAGCTAGACCAATGGGCCATCGTATGGTCCACGGTCCATTTTTTAGGGTCCGTGAATCATGACCCTAGAATCCATCTTCTGATGATGGACGACAGATCGACAGGATGGGCCGTTGGTTGGGTTCCATAGGTCGGCAAGTTGGCAATTATTTTAGGGGTATTTAGGTCTTTTCCTAATTATTTTATCCCTATACTACGTCATTTTACCCTTCATCTATAGATCTGCATAAGTGATTCAACCCCCAAATTAGTTCATTCACCTCATTCTCTTCAAATTCACCAAAAGAAGTTGAGCCTTTCTCTCCCAACGATATTTGTCTCTCTAGAAGCTTGATGAAAAAGGATTCAACCTAGGGTTTCAAGTCAAGTCTTCATTCCTCCATTGATGATAATCAATTGGCTTCAAGGTATGATAGTTTTCATCTATGGATTCCTTCCATTTATGGAATTCCCAAATTCTCCTATTTTTAAAGTTAGAAATCCCCAATTGAGTTAGGGTTTTCTTCAATTTTTTGGGTTCTATTGATTATTTATCTAAGTTATAGAATTATGATCTCTTATGCATGAATTGATGAAATACTATAATTTTATGATGATTCCCCTATAAACCCATGTAATCCCCTATGTTTTCCAAGTTTGTAGCATCTAATGTGGGTTTTTCATTAGGAAGGATTATTTTTATGAAATCAAGAAAGAATTGATAGAATTACATGAATTTATGATGAAACCCGTGCCTAACCCATGTTTTCTAAATATTGATGATAGAAAGTGGGGTTTGAACGTTTAAAGGTGAATTATGGAACTATGAATGTTCTTATGAAATATATGTAAATTTTTTAAGGATGCTTTGAGAGTGAAGTATTAATGATGATGTTGTCGTTGTGTTGTTGAAGGATTTCTCATATACACATGAAATCATGATTGTTAAAGGTTTTCTCACATAGTAAGGGTTCTAAGGTTGAAAGGTCTTCTCACCTAATCAAATCAAAGATAAAAAGCTATCCTAATGAAACCTAGCTTGGATTAGTTATTGAATGATACCTTTACAATCATGACTGATGACTCAGCTTGGATTGGCTAGATGACGGCCCTTCCATGGATAATAAGAACAAGTAACAAATGATTATTATGTGGGATTTATGTTTAGAACCAAGAGGATATTGAGATAAAAGCTCTCCCATTAGTAGAGGCCAGGTTTCTTGTAGCAATCCCCTTATCCCTTACCTATGTGCCCCCATAGGATGATTGTCTAGATAGACATTAGCTAGTGGATCCACTTAAGCTAGAAGTTCATTGTCCTTACCTTGGCAAGTAGGACAACCATTTTCGGTGTGGGAGCCACAAGTAGATAATTTTATAGCTCACACGGTCTCTATGTAGGTTAAGGTTACTTCCCACAATAATAATGAATAAAGGTTACTTCAAGGAGTATCTCATATGTGTTCAAAGACTTTAAATATGTTAGCGTGCATTGATCATGTTTTATGACCTATGTTTACCAACTCTTCTTATATCATGTTTAGCTTGGTCAATTGCATGTCATGAAATGTCCAATTTTAGTACGATTTAAATTTTTTATGCATAACTATCATACTTGGTACATTGTTTTGTACTAACACATAATCTTGCCTATATTTCCCCAAATATAGGGTCGACAGTCAGGGTTCTCAGTTTTGTGGCTAGTGGTTGATTGCGAAGTTCCTGAGGCTTGATGAGTCCTCATGCTTTTAGGATGAACTTTCATTCTTCTTAGTTTCTTTATTATTTTTAGTTTTTGACATGATGTATGGTCTAGGACCAATTTCATTCTATTGTATTAGATGGCTATTGAGACATAGTGTTTAGACTTGTGCTTTAGTTTTATAAAACTTTTTAACTTGAAATGTTGTCTTTACCTTTTTTTGTTTATTTATGATGTTATGAATGCTAAGTGGCTTGTATGGGGCCTCTCATGGTGCTATATGCCATGTTACATCTAGGGTGTACCCCTGGTCCTGACAGTCTCCCAAAGGGGTTTCTCCAAAGTGGCCTCGACATGTATCTCCTTAGTGACCTGCAACTCTGTGAGGGTCTGGGCAATCCTATTCTCATCCTTCTCTCTCCTCTTGTTATCTTCATGAACCTCACCAAATCATGTCGGCCCTCTTATTATTATTAATAACCTTAGCAATAACAACTCTCAAAACTATTGTAACACCCAGGAAACTCGTAGGCATAACTAGAGCTTTACGTGAGAGTTCTAGAGTTTGACATAAGTGTTATAGTCAAAAAATTTTCTTCTCATACTTAGATTGAAGGGTTTAGGTATGTAACGTCAAGGTACGACCCCCCCAAGGACCAACCAAGGGTCCTTAAGGAGGACACTAGAACAAACCTCCAAATTGCCCAAAAGAGTAGACCCACGGATGAGACGTACGCCCAGTAGGGTGGTCCACGCTCCGTGGGTGGAGTTTCGTGGGTCAAGAAAAAGATTAGGGGCTATAGACCCCAACCCATCCACCACCAGCATGGGTCGTGGGTCCGTCCACACCCCGTAGGTGGGAGTCATGGATGGGGCCAGTAAGTTGGTCAAAGTCGATTGAGTCTAGGGGTAGTTTAGTTAATTACTATTTTAGTAAGTATTAAGTGAGGTCATTTTGTATAGTTTTTAAACACCTATATAAGCCTTTTTAAGTCATTAACCAAGTCTTTCACCTCATAAAATCCTAAAACCCAAATCATAACCTACTTTCCGACAAATATTTCTCTCTCTAGCATTCCAAGGAAGAAGAAGAAGAAGGTGAAAGAAATGGTTGAAAGATCAACCTTTTCTACTCAATTTTGTGGGAATTCTTCCCCAATATATGGTGGCTCTTCATCTATGGGAAGGATTTCACCCATAGAGTCCCTCCAAAACTAGATTTCAAAACTTGTAATTTCCAAAAAGTTAGGGTTTTACTCCAATAGGATGGGTTCTTTTCAAAAACGTTTGTAATGATTGATTTGTGATGT
Source organism: Solanum acaule (assembly GCA_036250505.1). NCBI lineage: Eukaryota > Viridiplantae > Streptophyta > Magnoliopsida > Solanales > Solanaceae > Solanum > Solanum acaule. The sequence continues at coordinate 2,382 of JAJOOR010087913.1, read as the reverse complement.
ATTATGTATTAATTGAGATTTCCTATGGAGTTTATGTTGAATTTCCCCCAAGAACCCATGAAACCCGAGTTTTACTCAAATATGATCTTGTGATGTGGGTTGTTGATTATAGAAGTATGTGAAGAGATTATTCTTGTATTAATTGAACTAAATAAATCATGTTATTATCCATGTCTAATGTAGTAATCCTAGATGTGTTGATTGAATGTTATCTATGGTCCTTGAAGGGAAAAATATGAGTCTTTTACATGATTATGGGATTATGTATGTGCTTTGAGAATACTTTGAGAATGAAATTTCTGTGATTATAATATAATTGTGGTGTTGTTGAAAGGATATTCTCACCTACACCCTTACAAATGACTATGAACAAAATGTCCATGATTATGATAATGATGTTGTGTTGATTGAAAGGCTATTCTCAATTATACACTTATGAAGGATAATGATATGTTGTGAAAGGTTTTCTAAAAATATGGGGATTCTTAGATTAATAGGCTAATAATGTTGGATTGTGTGTTTATAAATTCTTCCATAATAATGAACTCATGTAATGATATGATAAGTACTCTGTGGTGAATAATGCTTAGCACCGAGTGGATAGTGATGAGATGGAATCCCATGCATGAGTTGAGGTGGGGTTTCTAGAAGCAATCTCTTGAGATAGATGCCCATACATGAGTTGAGGTGGGGTATCTATTACCAATATCCCTATCCCAGAACTATGTGCCCGCATAGGTCCTTAGCTCATGGATTTTACACCTAAGCTAAGTAATGGTTCTAGCTTAGGCAAGTAGGACACCCTTGTCGGTGTGGGTAACACATGATTCCATGAGTTGCTCACATGGTTTATGTAGGTTAAGGCTTACCCCCACAATGAATGATTATGAACTATGGCTCCTCTAGAAACTCTACTTAGTGTGGGTGGGGGTATAGGACTTCATTCATACATTGCAAAGTAGGCTTTGAGAGTAGTTATGCTGTGTTCCTCTTATGTGACGAAGGTTTATGAATTAATGCATGTTTAATGTAGATTGTTGCTATGAATTTCTTTCCTTGATATGAGTTATGAAAGGTGAATGTTTCCTTGTCTATAAGTATATGAGAACAAATAATGATAAGCATGATTATGGTGGCCTAAAAGTGGTACTTAGTGTAGATGGGATTATGGGATCTTTGTCTATGCATTGCACAAGTATAACTTAGGGTTACTTATGAGATGGTTCTATTATGATATGAAAGTCTAAGTTTTGACTATGTATATGAACTATGTCTTATGATTTTTAGTGTTTAAATTATGTTTATGATGGAGGCTATGCTTATGATTATGTTATTATCCTTTATGCTATGATGATCTATATATGAGTTATGTATATGAGTTACGATTTCCAACTATTTTGAAGATAATGTTCAAAATTGGCATTTAGCATGGTTTCAACTAAAATGTCCCCTTTTAGAACGATTTCAAGGTTTTATTGCATGGATATCTACTTAGTGCAATTTTTGTACTAACCCATATTTTCTACATTTTTCTATAAGTGTAGGCTTCGGTTCTTGAAGTGATCTTCTATTGGTTAAAGCTTGAATTGACTATTCTCCTAGCTTTGGTGAGTCCTCAATGATTCGAGGATGTATGGGTCATTTGTAGTTTCTTTCTAGCATTTCATATTCGAACTATGTTGTAAGGAAAATGTCCCTACTTTTGATTCAAAGATTATAATAGATAGCTAATGGAGATAAGTCTAGACTTCCGCTTGCTTTTATAAAAGACTTTGATTGTATGGATAAAGTTTTAAATTCCGCATCACTGTTATTGCTTTATGTTATGATATGCTAAGGGGCTTGTATGAGACCTTTCGGGGTTGATTACACTTTGTCATATCTGGGGTGTACCCCTGGGTCATGACAAACTTGGTAATCAGAGCACAAGGTTTAGAATGATTCTAGGATGATGTCTCATAAGCCACATCTAGTTGAGTCTTATTAATAGTGTGAAACACGCTATATTTATGAATGAGAGGCTACAAGATTATAGGAAACTACATTTCTTTCATTACTCTTAAATCGTGCCATATATTTTAACTCTATAAAGTCCCTCTCTTAATCCTTCCCTTGTGTCTTCAGGATATGAATACACGAAGCGCTAATGCTAGAAGAATGGACAGTGATAATGTGAATGGAGAGACTCCTCAAGGTAACCAAGCTCTTCAGAATCCGATTGATCCTTCGACTATGTCAAATGTGGAAGTTAGGTCTGCTCTCCAAATATTGGCTCAAGCCATAACAACTCAAGCCCAAGCTATGACGGCTTAAGCCAATAGGAATGTTGCTCCCATGAACCTTAACATGAATTAGGCGGCTTCGAGAGTGAGAGATTTTACC
>JAJOOR010087820.1:0-13618 GCA_036250505.1 Solanum acaule | reverse complement strand
AGATTTCATGAGGATGAACCCTCCGGTCTTCCATGGTTCAAAGGTGGATGAGGACCTGCAAGAGTTCATCGATGAGGTATGCAAAATCTTGACCATTATGGATGTTGGTGCTTGTGAGAAGGCGGAATTGGCGGCCTACCAACTCAAGGGGGTTGCTCAAATTTGGTTTGATCAATGGAAGGGTGAGAAAGGTAATGGCTATGTGGTGTTGTGGGAGGAGTTTAAACTTGCTTTCCTTAATATGTTCTTCCCTCTTGAGCTTAGGGAGGCAAAGTTGGTGGAGTTCATGAACTTGAAGCAAGGAGCTATGAGTAGTTCCTCTTGAGGTTTCCTTATTTTGGGAGTCATGTGTGTTATTTGAGTTTCCATGATTTTCTTATGTTATGCATGTTCATGAGAAATTTTGTTTAGCAAGAAAATGAGTTTACATAAATTATTTTCCTCATGTTATTGTGCATTGAGTAAGAGTTTCCTATATGCTTCATGATTTGAATTGCGAACATGCTTAATTATGCTTTTTGAGAGTAAATTACATAAAGTCTCCATGAGATTTTGTTGAGCATGCTTTTAGTATGGAGAAGGGAATTCCTACTAAGAACATGAGAAATGTTGAGATTTCATGCATAATGTGTTGTTACATGTAGTTCCTACTTCCTTGTGCAGCATTGCGTATGTTTGAGTTGGAGTTGAAGTTTTCTCCTTTTGATTGTGCATTGTTTTGATGTTGCATGCATGATGGACTGCTAGTCTTGAGTGTTTGCTTCGGCAAAGTGTCTAGATCTTCATTCGAGGATGAATGTTCCCAAGAGGGAGATTTTGTAACACGACCTAGCTTAGAAAATTAACTAGGGCTAAGTGAGAAGGAAACAAGTCAAGGGCAAGGTGAAAAAGCCATGGGAAAGGGGCCAAACCTGCCCCATCTTCCACTCAGCCCTTCCCATGTCCACGTGAGCCTTAACCGCTTGTGGTGGCCACCACGCCCCGTGGTGGTGAGATAGTAGCTCACCAAAGCTGCCTCAAGTTGGGCTCACCTTCACGAGCCAATTCACAGCCCGTGGTGAAGACCACGACTCTTGGGAGGGCTCGTGGTGATGCCTTCAACTTATGGAGGCCAAGAAAAGGTGGCTTAGCAACTGGTCAAGGGACCACGGGCACCATGGAAGGCCGTGTGACCCTTGACGGGCCGTGGTGCTGGCCGTTAGGCCTGGCCACTAGGCTGCCAAGTGAGGGTTATTTTGGAAAATTCATGTTTAAGTTACAATTAAGAGAGGTTATTTTTCCTTAACCTAGGGTCACTATATAAGTCATTTTTACTATAAAACTCACCCATTCAACTAATATTTTCCAATACCCAAAGTTCATCCCCTCTAAAATATTCTCTCTCTAGAAACTTGAGGAAGAAGGAGATTCAAGCAAAAGTTCAAGAGCAATATTCTACACATAAAATTCATTGGGCTTTGTTGTTAAGGTAAGGTAGTTTTCATCCATGGATAGCTTTCACCCATGGAGTCCTCTCAAAATCTCCAATTTCAAAAGATAGAATCCCTAAATTTTAGGGTTTGATTCAAAAGTCATGGGTTCCTTTCAAAATTTATTCTAATGGTTTAATTATGTTATATTAAGAATGAATTGATTGTTTTCTATGGTTTATATGTTGTATCTCCAAGAACTCATGAAATTCCCATATTTCTCAATTGTGATCTTATGATGTGGTTCTTTCTTGTTGAAAGAGAAATGTTATGAAATCATGCATTAGTGATTGAATCAATTGAACTATGATGATATCCACGTCTAATGCTTGAATTCTAGATGTTTTGATTGAATGTAAGCTTTGAACCTTGAAAGGGAAAAGTATGAGATTATGCATGTTTTATGAAATCGATGAAAATACTTTAAGAACACTTTGTGAGTGAAGTGTCAATGATTATGATATTGATGTTGTTGTTGTTGTTGTTGTTATGTTGTTGAATGGACATTCTCATATACAAAAATATGCATGAACATTATGTGAAAGGTTTTCTCACATAATGAAGATTTTAGGTTGAAAGACTTTCTCCCCTAATTGAATCTAATATTGACATGAAGACATGATATGAAAGGTTTTCTCACCCATGATCCAAGAGCTATCCTAATGAACTAAGTTGGATTGGTTGTCAAGGACATCCATCCATGAAACATGACTTAGTTCAAGACTTAACAATTACTCCGTGGGAATTAATGCTTAGCATCGAGTGGATATTGAATATGAGATGGAAGCTTTTACTCAAGTTGAGTCCGGCTTCCAAATGGGATGCTTTCACGCAAGTTGAGTTTGTGTTTCCCAATTATATCTCATTAGATTGAGACCTTTTACAAATGTTGGGTCTGGGTTTCTTGAAGCAATCGCCTTATCCAATAAACTATGAGCCCTCGTAGGATATTTAAGTAATGGATCCACCTAAGCTAACAAACAATGGTTCTACCTTAGGGAATTAGGACAACATTTTTCAGTGTGGGTAACACTGGGTAATCATGTTGTATCTCACATGGTCTCATATCGGTTAAGGCTTATTCCTACAAAAAGAACAAGAACTTGAATAATGAACTGTGGTTACTCATAAAGCTTGTACATGACTTCAAAGGTTTTAAAGATGATGATGACTATGTGGGCTATATTTTATGAATTATGATTTCTAATCTCTTATATCATGTTGAACTTGGTAAATTGCATGCTTTAAAATGAAAAGTCCCCTTATGCATGTTTTTAATGTTTTTTTATGCATTGCTATCATACTTACTGCATTTTTCATACAAACACCTACTTTGCCTACATATTTCCCAAGTGTAGGGTTTGGTTCTCTAGGTGATCATTCTTGTGGCTAGAGCTTGGACTTGAGAGTTTTTTTTCTGAGCTTGGTGTGTTCTTATGGTTTGAGGATGGATTTTCTTATGTCGCAGTTTCTTTCATGTACTTTCCCTTTTCGTAAATGTTGTATAGGATAGGCCCTATTTCTCATAAAGATTGTAATAGACGGCTATGTTAAGACTAAGTGTCTAGACTTCTGCTTTCGTTTATGAAAATTTTTAGACTTGAAATGTGTTTTTACTCCTATTGTTCTACTGCTTATGTTATAGAGACTAAGTGTCTTGTATAGAGTCCTTCGAGGTTCTATACGACATGTTATGTCTTGGGCGTACCCCTGGTTCGTAACACATAACATCATATTTACTCTTAAATCACTATATCCCTTAGTCATTCTATATGATTTTCTCTTCAAATCAATTTAACACCATGATCATCTCATAAGCTTCAATCTAAAACCAATACTAATCATAAGTCATCCTATAAGCTTTACTCTAAACAATCTATGTCTATATTCTTCACTCTCAAGCAGTTCTAATCATACTTCATCATATAGCCTCAATATCAAGCACTAATAATCATGATCAATTATAAAAGCTTCAATTCTAATGTATCTCATCAATCGTAGATTGAATACATCTAATCCCAAAAATTATCCTTTCTTTGCATAAAACCCATTTACATCAACTTTATCTTTCTAGACATGGGTTAGGCATGGGTACATGCAATTTCTTCCTAAAATCATTGTATCTACTCAATTCAAGCATAAACAATAACAATCCACTGAATTGGATCAACATTCATCAATACCCATATCATTGGAAGAAACCCTAACTCAAATTGGGTAATTCTTCAACAAATTGGGGAATTCTAGGAAACTCCATTGATGGAAGGAAGCCATGGATATAAAGCTATCATACCTTGATTACAAAGCCCTCACAAGCTTGAAGATTGGAGACTTGCACTTGACCTAGCTTCAATTTCTTCTTTCTTCTTCTAAGTTCTAGAGAGAGAATATTTGAGAGAAGTTTTGGGGATTTCCTTTGTGAATTGAGAGAATGACTTGAATGGGGGATTTTAGGGGTTAAAAATACTTATATAGGTATTCTAGACTTAGGCAGAATGACACCACTTTGATTTAATCAAAATCAGAAAAGACCCTTGTGTCCCCAAAACCACCGTCCAGGCCTGACCCACGAGACCACAACTAACAGACTGTGGATGGACCTACACAGTTGTCATTCGTGGTCAGAGACTTCTGGCAAATTGACGACAACTGGACCACGGGGCGTGGTCCCACCTACGGTCCCTAAGTCCCTTCGTGGTCCATGCCTGGACAAATTTTTAGGTGACCATTTCCACGGCCCAACCTACGGCTCATGGGTCAACCCATGGCCCGTTGTTGGGCCTTCGTGGATGGCACCTACAATTTCCCAAAATTGCTATTTTGCCTCGTTTTGAGTTAAGAGTGTTACACTAAATTAGTTTTCTTAAAATTGGTGGACTTCTCCACCCATTTGTTATTTAAAATCCATTGGAATAAATTGCTAGTTAAGAATCTAATAAAATTCTTAACTACATACCATTACGTATGGGATTTGAATGCGAATCATAGTTGGGTATTTTTAGTGACGACGACCACAACCTATTTTAATTGGTTGTAAAGATGGCATTTGAGTGTTATCACATGTCCACCTCTATCATTAGCATCAACCCTATCCTCTAACCTAAATCCTCGTGCACCCTTGTGACCATCTCGATGGTGTTGACCCTAGCCACTGCCTCTAGCTTTAGGTGTTACTACTTGAGCTAGCCTAGCTAAATCTGGAGCTGGTGTACTCATCTCACATCGGAGGGACTCTAAAACCAATAATCAAGCTCTATATAGCCATAATAACCCTCTGAAGATCAACTCACATGTTAATGACCACAATGGAGCGAAGCACCTGATTATAGACCCCCTCGACTTTGGCCCATACCAGTGTCACCTTGATCATACTCATCACCCTTTGAAGCTTGAATTGAGGGTTTAATAGGCCCACTGGACTGACCCTACTGAAACTGCTAACAAGGCTTATCATAAGACTCTATAGGCGTAGAACGGGACCCATTGTAGCTACCCTCATGATTATTCATCTTTTCGTTGCCCCAGTGGCCTAACGAAATAGCTTCTCAACAGTATATGCATGGTCAACTATTTCCATGAAATAAGGGCCCAATGAAAGTATATCATGTGCCTCAATATGCAATTGAAGTCTCAACTCATGAATGTAGCAACGATCCTTCTTCATCGTATTAGGTAATATCATCATAGTATGACAGGAAAGCTAGAGAACCTCTTCTTATACTTTGACATATTCATGGAGCCCTACTACAACCTCAAAAACTGATCCCAAAGTCTATCTCTAGCACTCTGTGGGATATCTCTGACCAAGAAAGCCTGTGAAAACTAAGTTCATGAAATTAGAGGAGACCCAATTGGCCTAGTCTCTAGATAAGAGCATCACCAGGGTTTGGGGGCCAATCAAGATGATAAGCTGTAAAGTTAGCTCCTCTAGACTCCGCCAAGCCAAAAGTATAAAGCCGCACATAGAAAGTAGTCAGGAACTTAAGTGCATCTTTTCAAACCAACCCATAAAACCTCAGAGGTAATATTCTCAAGAACACTCCGAGCATTTTTTCCTCCTCTAGACCCATAGGTCTATCCACAATCATGGGTTGTAACACCTCGGAATCTAGTAGTCTAAGCTAGGTTCTAAGAGAGGGTCATTAGCCAAAGAAATGAGCTTGGGTAACCTTCACAAGGACCCATACGGGCCGTGAAGGGCACCATGAGTCGTGGTGCTACCTATGGTAGCTCACAGTACCTACCAAAGTTATGCTCACCTCCCACGACCACTATGACGCCTAGTGGTGGGGACCTTGGGTGGTGGGGAGAGGAGTGAAGGCTAGGCAGTGTGCTCCCATGAGGATAACTAAATTGAAACCCTTCCATAAGCCACTTGACTGCTCATGAAGGTCATTACAGGCCATAGGAGGGGTCATGGTCAAGAGTTGGGCTTAGGAGGGACTGAGTGGTGGAAAGCCTAGCCACATGTAAAAGGCCATAGGCACCACTACGGGCCATGATGTTCTTGACTAGCCGTGGTACCCATCATGAAGGTGAGTCGATAGGATTTAGTTTAGGGTTTTTTGGGTATTTTCCATTTTTAAGTGTATTAATACTATTTCATTATACCCAATCCTAGGACCACCTATATAAGTGATTTTAACCCCCAAAACTCACCTATTCAAGTCATTATTCCCAAAAACCTAAAAGAAATCCTAAAGTACTTCCTCTCAAATAATTCTCTCTCTTGAACATGAAGAAAAATAAGTGTTCAAGCTAGGATCAAGTTCAATTCTTCATTCCTCAAGCATTTATGGGCTTTGATATCAAGGTATGATTGTTGTTCATCCATGGAATCCTTTCATCCATGGAGCCCCCAAGGCTCCCGAATTGAAAAGTAAAAATTTCCCAATTTGAATTAGAGCTTTCTTCTAATGTTGTGGGTCTTGATGATTGTTGATACAATTTATTGGGTTATGATTTATATGCATAAATTAATAAGATTACATATTTTTAGAATGAATTGACATGTACCTATGCTTAACCCATGTTTCTAAGTTGAAAGTGATGTAAATGGGTTTGATGCCATGAAAGAGAATTTGTGGGTTTAGATGTATTCTTATAGAATTGATGACATACATTAGAATTGCTTTGTGATTGAAGCATATGCGATGATTATGATATAAATTGCTTTGGGAGTGAAGCATATATGATGATTATGAGATATAGTGCTTTGAGAGTAAAGCTTATTTTATGAATTGTTGATTATTGATGTAATTGTTGTGGAAGGGATTGTTCCCTCGAGAATTGCTTAAGTATGAATATAAAAGGCTTTCTCACATTAAATAATTCTAGGCTGAAGGGATTGCACACCTAAAATGAATCTAGACTAAAATGCTAAGAAATTGATGAGCCAAGAGGAGATTACCCATGACCTCTAAATGAGAATGATATGACGCAATTTCCCATATTCTTTAGAGGAGAGTAAGAGGCAACTACCCTTAATCCCTAATTTTGGATATGGAGGAGAATACCCATGATCCCTTATTGAAAGATGTGGAGGTGAGTGCCCATATCTTATGATGAAAGATATGGAGGCGAGTACCCATATCTTATGATGAAGGACATGGAGGCGACTACCTATGATTCCTTATAGAATGATGTAGAGGCGAGTACCCATGTCATATGATGTTGGGCATGTAGAAAAGTACCCATGATCCTATAAGATGGACATGGAGCCGAGTACCCATTACCATATATGCAAGACAAGTGACGACTACCCAAGAACCTTTATAGGAAGGCAAGAGGTGATTCCTTATAACTGTAAAATATAACCTAAATATTTTATGATAGGTGATGACCTTGGATGATTGCTTAAGGTTGACTTCTATGATGAGTAATCTAGTGGAGGAGTACCCATGTCTTATCTATGTATTATTTGAGGTTACTTGAGAAGTATTCCTTTTATGTTTATATTATCCATTATGTGCATTGATTACGCTTATGACTTACATTGCCTAACTCTTATGTTTATGTTGATGATTATTCAAGCTATCATATTAGTATATTCTTGTACTAACACGTACTCTTGCCTGCATTTCTTATCCAAATGTAGGGTCCGACATTTCGATTCTCATCCCCATGGCTAGTATCTCTAGTAGAGGCAAGGTTGATGATTGGTGAGTCCTCATAGCATTCATGGATTTTGCTACCATTTTCTTATGTTCTTTTAATTTTAAGTTTTGAACATTGTTGTTTGGGTTGTGCCCCATTGACTCTTTGTATTAGATTGTTTTGAGACAATTGTATGAGACTTCCTATTAATTTGATAAAGACTTTGATGTTTCTTAAAATGTTTTAAATTTTACCGATTTTCTATTATCTTGACTATGAAAGCTAAATTGCTTATATGAGGCCTCTCGGGGCCTTGTATGCCATGTTACATATAGGGTGTACCCCTGGGTCATGAAAAACGTTATAATTAGAGCACAAGGTTTAGAAATGTTCTAGGATGTCTCAAAACCACGTCTAGTAGAGTCTTGTTCATGAGTGTGAAGCGCACCACATTTATGAATAACAGGCTACAACATGTTTAGGAAACTTCACTTCTTCATTTCTCTAAGTCATGTGATAGAGTATAACTTTATAAGGTCTCTCTCTTAATCCTTACCCCTATATTCTACAAGATATGACTACTCGAAGAGCTTTTTCTAGAGGGATTGAGGGAGAAGATTGGTCAAAGAGCTCCTCCTCAAGCTCCGGTGGATCCTTTGGTCGAGAAAGTGACTAATGCGGAGTTTAGGACTGCTTTTCATGTGTTGTCTCAAGCCGTGATGGCCCAAGCCAATAGGAAAGTGGTGAACCCCTTGAACCCAAATGTGGGTACGACAACATCTAGAGTGAGGGATTTCACTAGGCTGCATCATCTGGAATTCTATGGTACTAAGGTTGAGGAATATCCTCAAGAGTTCATTGACGAGGTTTACAATATCTTGACTATCATGGGAGTGACTCCGGTGGAAAGGCGGAATCGGCCACTTATCAACTTAAGAGGGTTGCTCAAATTTGGCTCAGCCAATGAAACGAAGCAAGACCGGTAGATGCCCTAGAATAGAAAAGGTTTAAGTCCACTTTTTTTTATAGGTTCTTTCCGAAAGAGACAAAAGTGCTTGATTTCATTAATCTTCGACAAGAAAACGTGAGTGTGAAAGAATATTCTTTGAGGTTTACTTAATTGATTAAATATGCTCCTTCTATAGTTGCCGACTCTAGGGCAAGGATGACCAAGTTCATTTCGGGTGTGTCCAAATTGACAGTGAAAGAGTGTCATACGACTATGCTTGTCCATGACATAGATATTACTCGTGTTATAATTCATGCCCAATAGATTGAAGAGGACAAACATAAGGAAAGATCTAGGGAGAACAAGATGTCTAGAACCAGTGATTGTAATTTCTCTCATGCTAGGTCCGATGGACAAGGTCATCCTAGATATCAACAAAGGTTTTTAGAGCAAGGTTACTCTAATTCTCCTAAGTTCAACAAATAGAGGGTGCCTAACCCTAAAATTCAAAGAGGTGGTAATGGTCTTTCTTTGCCTAATTGTGTTATGTGTTGAAGAAACCATTAAGGTAAATGTCTTGTGGGTTCCAATGCTTGTTTTGGTTGTAGTAAGACAGATCGCAAGATAAGGAATTGTCCTTCACTTGTCTAAGAATAAGGGAGATAGTCCTCGTAGGGCTCAACCTTATTCTTCATCTCGTCCAAGTAGTTGGGGTACTATTGTTCCCAAGAAAAATAGGTTATATGCACTTTGGAATCGTGATGAACAAGAGGGTTCTCCCGATGTGGTTATCGGTATGTTGAATGTCTTTCAACTTGATGTTTACACTTTACTTGATCCCGGTGCTACCTTGCCTTTTGTGACGCCATATGTGGCTATGAGATTTGATGTGCTTCCTAATGTGTTGTTAGATCATTTTTTTTGTCTCTACTCCTATTGGTGATTCTATTGTGGCTAAGAGGTTCTATAGAAAGTGTCCTACTTCCTTATCCCATAGAGTTACTTTTGTTGATTTGGTAGAGCTTGATATGCTAGATTTTGATGGTATCCTTGGTATGGAATGGATTCGCTCTTGTTATGCTTCTATAAATTGTAGAACACATGTAGTCAAGTTTAGGTTTCTGAATAAGCCTATGCTAAAGTGGAAGGGGGGAAATTCTATGCCCAACAGTAAGTTTATCTCTTGTCTTAAAGTTAGAAGGATGATTTCTAAGGGTTCTATGTACCATCTAGTTAGGGTGTGGGATAGAAACCCCTACTCTTGAGTCAGTCCTTATTGTTAATGAGTATTTGTAAGTGTTTCCAGATGCTTTACCCGGTATTTCTTCAGAAATGGAAATAGATTTTGGTATTGACCTTCTTCCAGATATGCAACCTATTTCTATTCCTCCTTATACAATGGCTATGGTAGATCTTAAACAATTAAAGGAACAATTGAATGATTTTTTGGATAAGGGTTTCATCCGACCGAGTATCTCTCCCTGGGGTGCTACAGTTTTGTTTGTTAAGAAAAAAGATTGTTTACTCTGAATGTGTATTGACTATCGACAATTGAACAAGGTACCCATTAAGAATAATTATCCTCTTCCAACAATAGATGATTTGTTTTAGCAACTTCAAAGAGCGAGCTACTTTTCTAAGATTAACCTTACGTCGAATTATCACCAATTCAGAGTGAAAGATGACGATGTTCTGAAAATGGCTTTTAGAACCCAGTATGGTCATTATGAGTTTTTGGTGATGTCGCTTTTTTTTACTAATGCTCCGGTAGCATTTATGGATTTGATGAATAGGGTGTTTAGACAATACCTTGATATATCCATAATTGTGTTCATTGATGATATATTGATTTATTTAAGAAGTGAGGATGATCACATATATCATTTGAGGATTGTGTTGCGAATTCTCAAGGAACAATAACTCTTAAAAAAGTTTAGCAAATGTGGGTTTGTGTTAAGGTCTTTAGCTTTTCTTGGCCATATTGTTTCAAGTAACGGTATTGAGGTAGATCCTAAGAAGATGGACGCGGTCAAGAGTTTGCCTTGACCCTTATCCCCTTCAGACTTTAGAAGTTTCTTAAGTTTTGCTGGTTATTACAAAAGATTTATTGATGGGTTTTTCCTCCATTGCCTCTCGATTGACAGCTTTGACTCAAAAGAAGGCCAAGTTCATATGGTCCAAATTATGTGAATAGAGTTTTCATGAATTGAAAGATAGACTTACTTCCGCTCTGGTGTTGACTTTACCGGAAGGAACGGATGGTTATGTTGTTTATTTTAATGCCTTACAAATTAGGTTAGGATGTGTGCTTGTGAAAATGGGAAGGTTATTGCCTATGCTTCAAGATCTCTTAAGGTTCATTAGAAGAATTATCCTACACATGATCTGGAATTAGCGGCGGTAGTATTCTCCTTTAATATTTGGAGGAATTATTTGTATGGTATTCATGTAGATGTGTTCACTGACCACAGTAGCCTACATTATGTGTTTAATCAGAAGGATATGAATCTACACTAAAGAAGGTTGCTTGAGTTACTTAAGGATTAAGACATGAGTGTTCTCTATCACCCCGATAAGGCGAATATAATAGCGGATGCACTTTTAGATGACTATCATTCGACAGTGTAGCCTAGCTAGAAGAAGATAAGAATGAATTGGTAGGAGATGTACATAGATTGGCCCGATTGAGTGTTCGGTTTATGGACTCTACCAAGGGTATTGTTATGGTTCATAATGGTTCATAATCGTCTTTTGTGGCAGATGTGAAAGCTAAGCAATGTCTTAATCCAAACTTAGAGAATAGAAAGAAGCAGTACTTAGAAAGTTCGTTGAGGCTTTATACTAATAGGGAGATGGTGTACTTAGATATCAAGGTCATTTATGTGTTCTGAATGTTGATGACTTTAGGGAACAAATCTTGTCAGAAGCCCACAGTTTTCGGTATTACATTCACCTGGGAGCCACCAGAGATACCGTGATTTGCATGAAGTCTATTGGTGGAATGGGATGAAGAAGGATATTGTGGTATTTGTGGCTAAGTGTCCAAATTGCTAACAAGTGAAGGTTGAGCAATAGAAACCGGGAGGTTTATCTCAATAAAATAGTATTCCTACATTGTAGTGGGAATATTTGAATATGGACTTCATAGTAGGGTTACCTCAGACTCGGTCACAACCTGATTCAATTCGGGTTAGAGTAGACCGAATGAAAAAATTGGCTCATTTAATTCCCATCAATGTTTTTTATTCGGCGGAAAACTATGCTAAGTTATATTTGAGGGAAATGGTAAGTTTCCTTGGAGTGCCCTTGTCTATTATCTCCAATAGAGGTTCTTTGTTTAGTTATTAGTTTTGGAAGTCTTTCCAAAAAAGTTCTCGCACTAAAGTTAAGCTTAGCACAACTTTTCACCCATAAATCGATGGGCAAGTGGAGCGAACTATCCAAACTTTGGAAGACATGTTGAGAGCAGGTGTTATCGATTTTAAGGGAAATTAGGATGATCACTTGCCATTAATTGAGTTTGCTTACAATAACATTTACCATTCGAGTGTTTGTATGGCTCAATTTGAGGCTCTCTATAGTAGGAAGTGTAGATCTCATATAGGATGGTTTGAGGTGATTGAAGTGGCCTTGATAGGACCCAAGGTAGTTCATGAGGCTATGGAAAAGGTCCAACTTATTAGAGAGAGGTTGACAGCAGCCCAAAATTGAAAAAAGTCCTTATTCCGATGTTAGAAGACGATGCCTTGAGTCTGATGTTAATGATTGAGTTTACTTGAAAATCTCACCCATGAAAGGTGTAATGAGATTTTGGAAGAAAGGAAAGCTTAGTCGTCATTACGTATGCCCATATAAGATTTTGAGACGTATTGGTAAGGTTGCATATAAACTCTATTTGCCCAATGATTTGGCATTAGTGCATCCGTTTTTCCATGTCTGTATGTTGAAAAAGTGTGTTGGAGATCCTACTTCTATAGTTCCCTTAGAAGGTTTTGGAGTTGATGAAAATCTTTCTTTTGAGGAAGTTCCGGTTAAGATTTTAGACCAACAAGTTCAGATGTTGAGAAACAAGGAAGTTTCTTCCATGAAAGTATTGTGGAGGAACCATTTATTTTTGGGTGCTACTTTTGAGGTCGAGGCCGATATGATATCTTGATATCCTCATTTTTTCCCTTCTACTCCTACACTAGTTTCAGGCAATGCGTTCCTCATGATTTACTCTTGTTTTGGTGTCATGTGTTTTAGATATTTTCATGATTTACTCTTGTTTTGGTGTCATGTGTTTTAGATATTTTCATGATTTCCTTATTTTATGCATGTTCATGAAAAATTTGTGTTTTGAAAGAAAATGAATTTACATGATTGATTTTCCTCATGTTGGGTTCATTGAGTGCCTATAGACTTCATGAGATGAATTGTTGAACATGCCTTTAGCTTGGAGTTGATATTTCCTCCATGGATATACGGTTTTGAGTTTAGATTGCATATAGACTCCCTAGGATTGTGTTGAGCACGATTTTAGCTTGGAGATGGTAGTTCCTCCTTGAAAATATTTTTTTTTGAAATTTCATGCATATTGGGTTGCTAGGTCTAGATCGTACCTTCCTTTTTGTGCATTGAGTATGTTTAGCTTGGAGTTGATGTTTTCTCCTTGATTTATGCATTTAGATGAGATTGCATGCATCATGTGCTGCTACTACTGATTCTTTACTTTCAAGAGTTGTCTAGAATTCCTTTCGAGGAGGAATGTTCCTAAGTGGGAGATAATGTAACACCTCAGAATCTAGCTGTAACAACCCTAAATACTCACCAAGAGTCTCATGTAGATTTACCGTTGCTTAATTACTAGAATATGTTTTAGTCTCATTTTGGGAACTTGAAGCGTTGTGATAATTGCCAACTTGCTTAGCATAAATTCTTATCGTAATTTAAGGATTTGTGATGGGGTGTTTAGGTAATATCCTAATTAGAATTTTGTATAACTTTAAAAGGAAGTTAAGGGATATACATATAGATATATATGTATACATTTTGGGCAGCACACAAATTCTTGGGCAGCACCTTTGAAGGACAGCTGCCCAAGGGATAAACATCACTTGTTGAC
>JAJOOR010087790.1:0-10896 GCA_036250505.1 Solanum acaule | reverse complement strand
TTGGAAATTTCGGATTTTGATACGGTTGCTCTAAAATTTGTGTTAGACCCATTCCCCACTCAATTTGACCCCCTAAACAAGAATATGAAGTCGGATTTTCGAAAAATGAAACAGATTTTTTTATATATAGCTAAACAAGTTTCCGGTAACTTCCGAAGCACATTTTTAAGAACTTTTTGGGTCATTTCACATAACGAGATGCAAAGAGTTCACATATTGTCTATGCAACTTCATTTGGCCTTATCGTAGCCGCGCATTCATGGTCGTTCGATTGAGAGCACTATTCAAGTCATTGGTATTGATTGTTACCGAGACTCAAATTTTGCAGAAGAACAGCCACATTCAACATACAAGAGGTGGGAAAAGTAAATTTTCTGACGGGTCAAAATCATTTTGCAATTTTAAAATAAAAGGTGCCACAAGCTCAAACATCCACAGAAAGCAGTGTAACCACAATTTAAACAGAACAACCCAAATATATACATAAAAACATGAGTCACAAGCAGCACACAAAAGTGGGCTTCACCCCACCACAAATGAAAGTAATTTTTCCTCAAATGCAAATAATACTGAATGCAAAACGTAAAATAAAGAAAGACAGAGAGGGAGGTAATGAGAAATCCTGTCTAGGTAGTCTCTTTATCTGTCTGGGCTTCAGTGCTCGGAGTAACCCTAGAAGGAATAACAGTGCCAGCTTCACCAAGGTCTGTTGATTGTGAGTCTACCAAAAAGACATGCACCGCTCTGCAGAAGTCCCTGGCCCATGGAGGAGTATTAGGATCTAGGGTGATGGTTTTCCTCGCAGGAGTTGGCCTCTTGCCCTTGCCTTTCCCAGTAGTTGTGGGTAGTTTCGAAGCTTTTCCTTTCGACATAACTGCATCTTCCTTTATCGCAATTCCTTTGGACTTCTCTTGGGGTGGCGTTATTCTTTTAGCAACTTTAGGTTTAGTCATATCTGCAAAATCTCAAAGAAAGTTAGAGATATATTTGACAAAAGCATTGATAAACTTCGCGGACTCTTTCGGTGAGTCGCCGATATCATTCGCTGATCTAGAGTTAGTCTGCCGAAAGTTACAAAATTAATAGAACATTTATCATTAAATTAAAGGTGAGATGGGGACGTTAGGCGAACCGCCGAGTTGTTCGGCGAGCTCGACCCAGCTCACCAAACGGCTCAATGTACCTATTTTCAACCCATCTTCTCGAATTCAACCTTATAATCCCTGAAAACAAAATCAAAGTGTGCACTAGTACAATCAAGGTATGACCCATAGCACCCAAGCATAACCCTTCGAATTTTAATCCAGATTAAAGCATACAATTACTTAAATTCAACAGTCATAACTACTCAAACAAGATTGTCAAATTAAAGCATGCACGCAAACAATCTAGTCATATCTGGCAGGGTCTGAATACTTTCAACAAGATCTGCTTATTGCAAATGAGCATAAATTTTAATAAAATAAATTTGGTGCATAAAAAACCTACCTTTTGTGCTGACTACGAAATGATTCAAATGCTAGGCGGCAAAGTAATCCAATTCTGAGCACAAATCAACCAAAATACAATAGAGATGCAACGATATTGAAAGTAAAACTAGGTGTGAGTTTGTAAAGTTTGAAAATGAGGGAGAGCGTAGGAAATTGAAACATTAAACCTTTGGCTTGAAAACTGTCCAGTTCTTGCCTACTCAATGACATTAGTCGTGCGCGCCGAACCATTCAGCGTCACGCCGAGCAATCACCTTTCTCACCAAGTTTTACAAAATACCCAGTTAATATGGGGATCCAAATTGCGATACAAATCAGGGTCACCGAGCTGATAGGCGACTCGCCAATCATTTCTTTGGGACCGCCGAGTTTTACAGACCCCAAACCCAAGCTGGGTTGGATCAAACGGCGGTGTGAGTCTGGTTGCCTAATACTTTGGCAACTCACCAAACGACATTTCCCTCGCCAATTTCTTTCTTTCCAAATGCTTCCCACACTTCTCCTGCAGAATTAACACACCATTATTTTATCCAAGCAACATAAAGCAATAAAGGGTCTTGGGTTGACTCCCAAATAGTGCCTTAGTTAACGTCGGGGCACAACGCGGATGTGCCTTCAAGAATCCTCTAGATACACCTCTTCAACAAAAGAAATCTCTTCATATTCCCCAAAATATAATTTGAAACGTTGACCGTTCACTTTAAATAGGGGTCCTTCTTGATCTTCAACTTCTAGGGCACCATTGGTGAACACTCCCGTTACTCTAAAAGGTCCAGACCATTTGGATTTGAGTTTTCTGGGAAAGAGTCTAAGTCAAGAGTTGTATAGCAACGCCCAATCTCCTACCTTGAAGTCCCGCTTGAGTATTCGAGCATCATGCCATTTCTTCATCTTCTCTTTGTAAATGGCTGAACTTTTATAAGATCTGAGTCTAAATTCATCTAGTTAGTTCAATTGCTCTACCCTTACCCTTGAAGTTTTTGACCAGTCTAAATCTAAAGCTTTCAATGCCCACAATGCTTTGTGTTCCAACTCGATAGGCAAATGACAAGCCTTCCCAAAAACCAATTGATATGGGGACATACCAATAGGTGTTTTGTAAGTGGTTTGATATGCCCATAGTGCATCATCGAGCTTCCTCAACCAGTCAGTTCTATTGGCATTCACTGTCTTTGCCAAGATGCTTTTGATCTCCCGATTTGATACCTCGACCTAGCTACTTGTTTTGGGGATGATATGGGGTTGCTACCTTGTGTTTCATCCCATATTTTCTCAGTGCCATTGAAAACCACCTATTGCAAAAGTGGGATCCCCCGTCACTAATAACTGCCCTAGGAGTGCCAAATATTGCAAAGATGTAACGTTTCAAGAATTGGACAACACTTCTTCCTTCGTTGATTGGAAGTGCAATGGCATCCACCCATTTGGAAACATAATCTACAGCCACCAAGATATATTTCTTTCCAAATGAGCTCAAAAATGGGCCCATGAAATCGATCCCCCATACATCGAATAGCTCGACCTCTAAAATAAGAGTGAGAGGTGGTTCGTGTCCTCTAGACACTCCACCTTGTTGTTGACATTTATAGCATTTCTTCACAAATTCATGTGCATCCTTGTAGAGGGACGACCAGTAATATCCAATTTGGAGAACTTTAGCAGCGATGTGAATACCACTATGGTGGCCTCCCACTGGAGATGCATGACAAGCATGGAGAATTTCTACTGCTTCTTCTTCAGGAACACACCTTCTAATGGCATGGTCGGCACACTCTCGAAATAGGTATGGTTCATCCAAAAAAATAATTTAACATCGAACATGAACCGCTTTTGTTGGTAAAAGGTCAACTCATCCGGCATCAGTCCATTCATAAAGTAATTTGCAAAATCTGCATACTATGGTGTATGTTTGAGAGATATTGCAAACACCTGCTCATCAGGGAAGGAGTCGTCTATGTCGACATCATGCTCATCATCTTCCCTTCCTTGCAACCTCGATAAGTGATTGACCACTTGATTTTCGCAGCCTTTTCGATCCTTTACCTCACAATCAAATTCTTGTAATAGTAGGACCCACCTTATCAAACTTGGTTTTGCATCTTTCTTTGCCATCAAGTAACGGAGTGCAGCATGAACAGTATGTACGATCACTTTGGTGCATAACATGCATGCCCGGAACTTTTCAAATGCATAGATTACCGCAAGAAACTCTTGTTCAGTGATCATATAATTTCGCTAGGCACTATTTAAAGTCTTGGTTGCGTAATAAATTGGGTGAGATAGTTTGTTGTGGTTTTGCACCAACACTACCCCCAATGCCATACCACTAGCATCACATATTACTTCAAAAGTTTCGGACCAATAAAGGCTGATGATAATCGGGGTGGATACTAGTTTCTCTTTCAGACACTTAAATGCAACCATACAGGCGGCATCATTATAGAACTTCGCTACCTTCTCCAAGAGCTTGCATAGAGGCTGTGTAATCTTTGAGAAGTCTTTAATGAACCTTCGGTAGAAACCTGCATTCCCTAATAAACTGCGAACACTCTTCACTAAAATCGGCGGAGGTAGTTTCTCAATAACCTCAATTTTTGCCTTGTCAACTTCCAGCCCCTTTTGCGATACCTTGTGGCCGAGAACAATCCCTTCCTTCACCATAAAGTGACATTTCTCACAATTCAGAACCAGATTCGTTTCCACGCATCTATGGAGCACTTGCCCTAAGTGTGTCAAACATTCTTGTAACGTATCCCCTACGACTGAGAAGTCATCCATAAATACCTCCATAGAGTCTTCGACCATATCCACAAAAATAGACAACATACAATGCTGAAATATTATTGGGGCATTACAAAACCCAAATGTGATCCTTTTGAATGCAAATGTTCCACATAAGGGCAAGTAAAAGTGGTTTTCTATTGGTCTTCAGGCACAATAGAGATTTGATTGTAGCCGAAGTACCATCTAACAAATAATACCACCCCCTTTCTGATAACCGATCAAGCATCTGGTCCATAAAAGGCATTGGGAAGTGGACCTTTTCGGTCCATGAGTTAAGCTTTCAATAATCCATGCATACTCTCCAACCAGTCAGTGGTCTAGTCGGCACGAGTTCCCCATTTGCATTTAGGACTACAATGATACCCCCCTTTTTGGGTACACATTATACCGAGCTTACCCATTTACTATATGCACTCGAGTAGATTACTCTTGCGTCTAACCACTTGATAATCTCCATTTTTACTACCTCTTGCATTGGTGGGTTAAATCTCCGTTGATGTTCCATACTAGGTTTACACTTGTTATCAAGCCGAATCTTGTGCATATAGATACCAGGAGGTATGCCCACTATATCAGCTATGGTCCATGCTATAGCTTTTATATGTTTCTGCAGTACTTCAATGAGCAAGTTCACCTGCCCTTCAAGCAAGTCAGTTGCGATAATCACGGGTAAAGTATTATTTGCTCCCAAGGAGACATATTTGAGATGAAAGGGTAGTGCTTTTAATTCTAGATTTGGTGGTTCCTCAGTTGATGGCTTTGCAGGATGACGTTCTCTATTTTTCAGGTCAAAATCCAACATTATTGGAATCCTTGAATATACCCCTAACCCCGATAAGGAAGCTACCACTTCATCATAGCCTTGTATTTTGGATTCATCATAATTTGCAAGCATAGATTCAAGGGGTTCATTCTTTCCATCAAATGGCTCACACTTTCCACCGCTTCATCTATAACATCATCAGTTAACACCACATGGATATCGCTTGGCTGTTTAATGGATTTGCATATATGGAAAGTTACCTCATCATTGTTCACTCGGAACTTTAATTTCCTACTTTCGACATCCACCAATGCCCTCCCATTTGCTAAGAATGGTCTTCCCGAAATAATAGGAATTTCAACATCGATCTCACAATCCAAAATCACAAAATCAGCCGGAAAGATGAACCGATCTACTTTTACCAAGGTGTCATAGTGTATCCCCACTGGATGCTTGATTTATCGATCTGCCATAAGGAATCTCATTGTGGTTGCCTTTGGTTAACCCAAACCAAGCTGATTGTATATTGCATATGCCATTAAGTTGATGCTTGCTCCTAAATCACACAAAGCTTTAGCGAATTAGAGCATACCAATAGTGCACGGGATGGTGAATGCCCCAGGATCTTCTTTCTTAGTGATTAGCTCTTTTTTCATAATTGTGATGCAACTATGGGGTACTTCAATTGTTTTATAGTCCAAGCTCTTTTTCTTTGTAACTAGCTCTTTCATGAATTTGGTGGATCCCGGCATTTCCAACAATGCTTCCACCAGAGGGAGGTTAATGGATAATTTCTTGAACACTGACGAGAACTTTTTGAACTTCTCTTCTTCATTCTTCTTTTTCAAGCGTTGGGGAAATGGTGGAGGTATCTTGGGTAAATGGTGCATGACTTTTGGAACTTGAACCAGTTGCTTCCTTTCCTCCTGTGGTTCTTTGGCAAGGTTTTGTCGAATAGGTAATTCTTTTTCCTCCATAACTTGACTCTCTTCATGCTTTTGAGGATCCTCATCTTCCATCACATTCCCTATTGGCACCTTTGCACTACGGGTAACAACAACCAGCTCTCTTTCAATATCTTCCATCGGTGTTTTGGACGTTAATTGAGCTGATAATAGACTCAATTAACCTTCCAGCATTTTGATGGCATCAACATGAGAATTCACTTTACTGTTCAATGATGAAAAGTCATCTTTCATCCCTTTTAACAAATCATTAGAGCCGTCAACTTTGTCGAGTATGCATGACAATAAATCATTTACCCGAGGACTACCTGCACTCCCTTTAGATTTTGGGCTCTCACTAAAGTGAGTATGGTCCTCCTCATGATCATCCTACTTCAGCCCAGTCTTGTCAATATCTCCTTGGTTTTTCATCCCTACAATATGTCCAACCTTGAGTTCCTCCCCGCTGTTCATAGCATGGGTAGAAACCCTCCTCTTATCTTCTAGAGTTCCAACCTTGATTCTCCCCCGGTCTTGAGTAACCAGAATAAGAACCCTCCTCAACTCAAAATGCTCCATATGACCCCTTCATGTGTTCTTGAAGAATTTCCATTTAAGACAACATCTTTTTGATGTTTTCGTCTCTCTCCCTTTCTTTATCATGTTGTTCCTGTGTTAATCTGAAGCATAGTGGGGAACCTTGATCATCTTTGGTGTACCATGTCCGGTTTACTTTAGTCATACCATCCAGGAGAAATGAGGCTACTTCAAATGATTGTAAAATTATTCCTCCTTGCACCAGAAGATTAGTGTGGGTGCCAATCACGATGGCCTGGGTCGTGACAAAGTTGGTATCAGATCCCTAGTTTAATTGATCTTGATCTACTAAAACGATTCTAGTAGTTTCTTGCGGAATGGTACGGAGACGTCTGTACTTTACTTCGAGTGGTTATAGGACTTTAGGAAATCTCTTTGTCTTCTTTTGTCTCCTTTCATGCTATATCTTGATTCCAATTGGTATCTACCGATTCTAATTGGTATCGAACCTACTTCACTCTTATGTCCGCAGATTGTTAACACAAGATTCAACGGCGTCAGGCCCGTAGCTTCCGTCAATGCTCCAACTGAGGAATCTACAGGGAGAGGTCATAATCGAGGCAGGGGTAGAGGAAGAGCTAGGGGTAGAGGCTGAGGAAGGGTGCCGCCTATTGAGGATGGAGCATCGGTTGAAAATGCTCCCAGAAAGAAGGCCTCTCCTGCGTATCATGAAGAGGTAGAGGAGAATATCGAGGTTGAGAATGAGGAGAATGTAGGACAAGAGAAAGAGGTGTAGGCTGAGACTACAAGTATTCCTCCTATAGACCTAGTGTTAGCTCAACATATCATGTCATTCTTGAAAGGATTGGTTGGTCCTGGAGTGCTTCCCTTTGTACAAGCAACTCAAGCTCCCGTCAATCCCTCTATTGCTATCACTGTCCCCAAGGTGGTGGGAATGTAGGTAATAAAGCTTTCTTCCGCCTTTTGTTGGGTCTTGTTGTGACTAGTAATGAGCATGAAATGTTGACTAACTTTTTGAAGTTGAAACCGCATGTGTTCCATGGTTCTGAGAGTGAGGATGCGTATGAGTTCTTCCTAGATTGTTATGAGAGGCTACATATGTTTGGAATTGTCCATCAGCATGGGGTTGAGTTTGTGACTTTTCAACTTCAAGGTCAGGCTAAGCAATGGTGGAGAGCTTATGTGGAATACAGATCTTCAGTTTTACCCCCACTTACTTGGACCTAGTTTCATGCTCTATTTGTGGAGAAGTATGTACCTCAGACTTTGAGATATCGTAAGAAGGATAAGTTCATGGCTTTGGAGCAAGGTGGTATGTCTTTGGCTGCTTATGAGGCCATGTTCCATACCTTGTCTAGATATGCTACGGAATTGATGACTACTGAGGAAGAGAGAATCCCTTTATTTATTAAGGGATTAAATTTTGAGCTGCATGTATTATCTATTCATATGACCTCTGCAAGGAGGAGCTTTGATGAGGTAACAAACTTTGTGAAGAAAATGGAGGGGTACGGCGTGACGGTCAGGCTAAGCCATTGGCTAAAAGGGCCAAGAACTCGGGTAACTTTGAGTGTTCTTACTCCAAAGGGTCATGGAGCCCAACAGTTGCAGCCAGACCAATTCAGTCCGCTGTGCCCGCTTCTACAGGTAAATACTTGGGAACTCCACCTCATAATTTTATTCAGGACAGTAAGGAACTCACGGATTCGATAGGTAGCATGCCATCTTCTGATCGTACTTGCTATAATTGTGGAGAACCTGGGCATATGAGGAGATATTTTCTCCACCCACACGTGATGGATTCCGTACAGCATCAGTGTAGAGCAGTGGTACCCGCGGGGAATGGTAATAATGGTCGATGGCGTCAACAAGGTGGGTGAGGAGGAAATCAGCGAGGCTTTGGAGGTCGAGGAATGGTAACGCAAGCAAAGGTATGGTATAGCCAGGCAGGAAAGTCGCCGATCATGAAGATAGGGCTCAGTGTTATGCAATTCCAGGAAAGAACGAGGTAGAGGCGTTTGACGCAGAGATCACATGTACTATTCTTGTCTATGACCAGATAGCTAATGTCTTATTTGATCAGAGTTCTACTTATTCTTATGTGTCCGTGCGATTTCCCTTAGAATTTGCTATTATTTGTGATATACTTGATGCCCCCATCCATGTTTCTATTCCAGTTGGAAATTATGTCATAGTCACTCATGTCTATCGTGCTTGTCCTATTTTGTTTATTGGTTTTCAGACCTGGGCTAATTTGGTGATTTTGGATATTATTAACTTCGACATAATCTTAGGCATGACTTGGTTGTCCCTTATTATGTTGTGCTTAATTGTAATACTAAGTCTGTAACTCTAGAAATTCTGAGAAGGGGTGTACAAGCCTAAGCAAGCTAAGATTATATCCTCAATTTGGGCTAGGAAACTAGTAGGGCAATTTAGTTGGCGTATTTGGCTCATATTCGGGATGTTGAGGTTGAATCTTCATCTATTGAGTCTACTCTTGTGGTGTCAGAATTTAGAGAAGTGTTTCCTACTGATCTGCCTGGTATGCCTCCTGATAGAGATATAGATTTCTGCATTGATTTAGAACTTGGTACTCATCCCATTTCCATCCCTCCATATCGCATGGCTCCGCAGAATTAAGAGAGCTTAAGGCTCAAATCCAAGAGCTTCTTGATAAATGATTTATTCATCCTAGTGCTTCCTCGTCGGGTGCTTTAGTTTTGTTTATTCTGAAAAAGGATGGTAGTATGAGGATGTGTATAGATTATTGGCAATCAAATAGGGTCACCATTCGGAATAAGTATCCACTACCTTGAATTGATGATAGTTTTGACTAATTACAAGGTGCATCCGTTTTTTCTCCAAGATTGATCTAAGGTCTGGTTACCATCAGTTGAAGATTAGGCCTAAGGATGTGCCCAAGACGACCTTTATAACCCGCTATGGGCACTACGAGTTTCTAGTTATGTCTTTTGAGTTGACAATGCACCTGCAACTTTTATGAGTTTAATGAATGGTGTGTTCAAGTCATTTCATGATTCATTCGTCATAGTCTTTATTGATGATATTTTAGTCTATTCGAAAAGTGAGGAAGATCATGCCGACCATCTTTGTATTGTTGTTGGTGTTCTTGGGAAACAAAGGTTGTATGCTAAATTTTCTAAGTGTGAATTTTGGTTGAGTTCGGTTGCATTGTTGGGGCATGTAGTTTCAAAAAAAAGGGTAATGGTAGATCCCCAAAAGATTGAGGCTGTTAAGAATTGGGTTCGGCCTAGCTCTGTGACGGAATTTAGGAGTTTTGTGGGGCTCTCTAGCTATTATCGTTGATTTGTGAAGAACTTTGATTTTATCGCCACTTAATTGACAAGTTTGACCAAAAAGGAGGTACCTTTCGAATGGACTGAAAAATGTGAGGATAGCTTTCAAAAGCTCAAGATTCTCTTGACCACCGCACCTATCCTAGCACTACCGGTGGAAGGTAAAGATTTTATAGTTTATTGTGATGCTTCACATTCAGGTTTGGGTGCTGTTTTAATGCATGATAAGAATGTTATAGATTATGCATCGTGACAGTTGAAGATGCATGAAAGGAATTATCCAATACATGATTTGGAGTTGGCAGTGGTAGTGTTTGCTATTGAGATCTGGCGGCATTACCTCTAGGGTCTCAAGTGTGAAGTGTTTAGTAATTATCGTAGTTTGCAGCATGTGTTCACTGATACACTCAAATTACACTTCCCTAAAGAACTATAAGCAGTCCTTGTCAAATAAAGAACCCAACCTGTAGGTTGGGGTCGATCCCATGAGGAATACGGTTCAGACATAAACTTAACTCACAATTATATTCGTTTAGTCAAACTATATTCGAAACAAGTAATTAAGGGGGGGGGGGGGTGTCACGACCTAAGCCTAGGGCCTAGACGTGATATGGCGAATGAGGAACCCGAAGGAACCCCAAACAAGCCTCTCAAACTTGTCATCACACTTCATCGGTCGCGGGAGTACATTCAACATTAATTAACGGGAAATAGGGACTAAGGGCAAACCATTTCAAAAGGACATCATAGAACAAGAGTCAACCTCAATAACAAAATACTTGTCCAACGCACACCTCTACATACATAGATAGGACGGGGCCATGACATACTACCGGCTCCCCTCATAGTCAATATATAATTGCAAGCTAAAGTCTCAAAACATAGGAGTAGGAAACATAACATAGCCCTCGAATCATTGAGGACTCACCAACAACTCGAATAAGCACCGTACTAGCCACGTGAATGGAGAGAAAGATCAAGAGTAGCTCCGGTCCCTACATGGTGACATCATGTAGGCAAAATATGCGTTAGTACTT
>JAJOOR010087765.1:0-10758 GCA_036250505.1 Solanum acaule | reverse complement strand
ATTTATTACTCTCTCTATGCACTTTTAATTGTTATGATTTCTTTTTTAGAGTCAAACTATAAGAATTTTAACTAATATTTTACAATGTGTTTTTTCATAATATTCATAGGCAAAAAATTACAATTTATAGTACTTTTTGTATAGATTTTGCATATTTTTTTTTTTTAAAAAATATCGAATTAATACAATCTGATTTAACTTTGAAAATTAGTCAAATGGACTTTCAAAAAGCGCAACATGACAAATACAAGTGGACGGAGAGAGTATATTTTAGCTAGAAAATATATTAGAGGTACAACTTTTTAAAAAATTTAAATTTTTATTGCGTTGACTCTTGAAATCTTATCATTGTCATATGAATTTGAACAAATTATGATAGAGTAAATATAATATTGTTGGATGAACCAATAATATTGCTATAAGAATCATTGAATTTAGTGTATGAAACTGTAATAATTGGACTGTCAATTAACAGAAGCTTTTCATATCAACTTTTATGTCTTCATCTTTTTTATCAGCAATTTGCATCATACGATTTTTTAGCAATTTCTCTAAATAGGTAATATCAAAATCGTAACTTAATTTATATTTCTCTCTTTTGTTACATTATTTATTGGAATATATATCAAGCAAGGACACTAATTATTTTAGAATATATTTAATCTTTCATTTTAACCGCGCGAAGTGTGGACAAGTACACTGATAGTAAATTACTACAGTTTGAATGGGTTATTAGTTTAGCTAATAATCCAATATGAACAATCAATATCTAATCGAGAACTCAATAAACTTTTTTTATAAAACTATTAAAAACCCATCAACCCATAATAAGCCAATAACAATTAACCAATAACTATTTTTGAGATTAAATTTATAAATCGATTCGATTTTTCCACACCCTATATCTTCAGCTGGCCAGCTGCACTCTAGGCGGCTATTTCA
Source organism: Solanum acaule (assembly GCA_036250505.1). NCBI lineage: Eukaryota > Viridiplantae > Streptophyta > Magnoliopsida > Solanales > Solanaceae > Solanum > Solanum acaule. The sequence goes on along the minus strand of JAJOOR010087765.1, from coordinate 9,816 downwards.
AAAGGGACATTGAATTGATGCAAGCTAAGCAAAGGGTACCTTATTAAATTAAATAAAGATACGATCAGACAAAAGTGAAAGTAGTAATTTATTTATTTATTAATCCCCTAAAACACATGGTCATTTTTAGGGGTGTGGACCCTTTGAACAGACTATTTGTTAGTATCACTTTAATGTATATTGCTTCTGAGTGTTTCCCATTTTCCAAGCTGTATTTCAAGTGAGATCTACTGAAGATATGGTTGATGCAATTGTGTCGTTTGCAGTTGAAAAACTGGGAAATTTCCTCATAGAAGAAGCTGGGTTGCGTTTAAGTATTAAAGATGATGTGCAGTGGTTGATTGATGAGTTGCGGTTCATGCAGTCTTTCCTCGAATATGCAGAAGAAAAGCAATGTGAAGACCAAAGAGTTCAACAATAGGTATTTGAAATCAACTTTGTTGCTAATGACGCTGTTGCTATACTCGAGACTTACAACCTTGAGTCTGGTAAAGGTTATATGATGATGGATTTTCTAATAGTTATCTCAAAGCTTGCATCTGTAGAAAGGAGACAAAATTCTACCAAGTTGGCAAGGAGATCCAATCACTCAAGAAGCGAATCATGGATATCTCTCGCAAACGAGAGACTTATGGTATTAAAGATGTAGGAGAAGGGTCGAGTAATCGACCAAACAATCAGTCTAATTCCATGGTTAGAACACTGAGGATCAGATTCTTGTTGGATTTCAGGAGGTTGTACAAAAGTTGCTAGGTAAACTTCTCAAACCAGATACTCGTCGGACCGTCATCTCCATTTATGGTATGGGCGGATTAGGCAAGACAACTCTTGCGAGAAACCTCTACATCAGTCCTAATATAGTCTCTAGCTTCCCTACACGTGCTTGGATATGTGTTTCTCAAGAGTACAACACAATGGATCTTCTTAGGAATATCATAAAATCTATCCGAGGACGCACCATGGAAAATTTAGATTTGTTGGAAAAGATGACTGAGACAGATCTAGAAAGTTACCTTCGTGATTTATTAAAAGAACGCAAATACCTTGTGGTGGTTGATGATGTATGGCAGAGAGAAGCATGGAAAAGTCTGAAAAGAGCATTCCCAGATAACAAGAATGGCAGCCGAGTTATTATTACCACATGCAAAGAGGATGTCGCTGAAAGAGCAGATAACAAAGGTTTTGTCCATAGACTTCGTTTCCTAACCCAAGAAGAAAGTTGGGATCTCTTTTGTAGGAAACTACTTGATATTCGGGTAATGGTTTCAGGAATGGAGAGGCTAGCTAAGGATATGGTGAACAGGTGTGGAGGCTTACCTCTTGCAATTGTTGTATTAAGCGGACTACTTTCACATAAAAATGGGATGGAAGAATGGCAAAAGGTGAAGGACCACCTCTGGCAGAACATTAAAGATGACTCTATTGAAATCTCTTACATACTATCATTGAGCTACAACGATTTGTCAACTGCGCTTAAGCAGTGTTTTCTTTACTTTGGTGTTTTTCCAGAAGATTCAGTGCTCGATGCTGAAAACATAATACGGTTGTGGATGGTCGAGGGTTTCATACCAAGAGGAGCTGAAAGAATGGAGGATGTCGCTGAAGGCTTCTTGAATGAGCTGATAAGACGAAGCTTGGTTCAAGTGGATAGAACATATTGGGAAAAAGTGTTTAGATGTAAGATTCACGATCTACTTCGGGATCTTGCCCTAAAAAAGGCATTGGAGGTAAACTTTCTTTACATTTATGATCCAAGAAAACACTCAGTTTCCTCCTTATGTCTCAGGCATATCGTTCATGCTCAAGCACAGAGGTACTTCTCACTTGATCTTTCTAACTTGAAGTTAAGGTCAATTGTGTTGTTTGATCAAAGTTTTTATAAGGTTGGCCTTATAAACTTCCATAGTGTGTCTCATCATATATATGTGTTGTACTTGGAGATTCAATCTGGCAATATATCTAAAGTACCTGATGCCATAGGATGTTTGTACCACCTCAAGTTCTTAAGATTGGTAGGTATCCGTGTTCTTCCCTCATCCATTGGCAACCTCAAGAATTTACAGACACTTCATGTAAATGACTACGGACACTCATGCCAACTACCCGCCAAGACAGCTGACCTAATAAATCTAAGACACTTAGTTGTTTGGTATTCAAAACCTCTGAAACATATAAGCAAACTCACTAGTCTTCAAGTTCTTAAAGGCATTTCTTGTGATCAGTGGAAAGATGTTGACCCTGTTGATTTAGTGAATCTTCAAGAATTAAGCATGTATGATACAGAGAAATCTTACTCCCTAAGAAACATTAGCAGATTGGAAAACCTTGGCACTCTCAGATTGTTGTGTTCATATGATGAATCATTTCCAGACCTTGAATTTCTTAGTTCTTGTCAAAAGCTCCACAAATTGTACTTAAATGGGAGAATAGAGAAACTGCCTCTCTTGAACCTATTTCCAAATTCCATCACAATGATGGTCCTTTATGACTCAAAATTCATGGAAGATCCGATGCCTATTCTGGGAATGTTGCCAAACCTAAGAAATCTTGATTTAGTAAGAGCTTATGAAGGAAAAGAAATTACCTGCAGTGATAACAACTTCTGTCAATTGGAATTCCTTTTTCTAGCTGATCTTCAGAACCTAGAAAGATGGCATTTAGCCACAAGTGCTATGCCTCTCATTAAAGGTCTTGGTATCAATCGTTGTCCAAAGCTGAAAGAGATTCCTGAGAGAATGAAAGACGTGGCGATGTTGAAGAGGTAATAAATCCCAATCCACAATTACCATTTATTTAATTCTTTTACTCACTGTGTCGCATATTTGTTAGTATTTGGTGTAAACATTCTATTTTTTTTACATATGGTTTTTTAGTGTTTGATTTTTTTTTCTTTTTGCTTTTGATTGTGTGGGATTGGTTTGAAGAGAATTGTATGCAAAAACTGATTTAATTGTTCAATTGTTATTTTGGTTTTGTACATTTAAGATAATGTTTTCTGTAATATGTTCCCACATTTGTATGTGCTGGAGTTAAGATAACATCTATTAGCTTTCGTTCATCTCAATTTTTCTATGCATTAACTACAAATATTCTTGATTATCTCCCAAGAGAATTAACAAAAACTTCTAATTTCTGGATATGGAGAAACTCTGCAAGTTGGACAAACTAGAAAATCTACAAACACTTGAATACATGTGGAGAAAATGTTGATTATAAATAAAGCCTATACTCTGATGCCTCATTGTTTCTGAATTCTGATTTTAGACAGATTCTACAAACTACAAAGCAGATACGCAATGAATGCCAAAATCATTAAAGCTCTAATTTACCTGACGTACGTGATATGGCATTATAATGATGTGTGTTCGTCAACTTTCGATGAACAATGTTTTCATGGTGAATACATCAATTTTACCTTATCAATTAGACACCAACATTCCAGAAATTAATACACCCATTAATAAATCTCTAACTCAACTGTAATGATACCAACCCAAAAATGGACGTGATAGCACTTGTCTATTCTCACCAAGACAAGTCAGCCTTAACCCAACGAAATAAAATAAAATGTGAAAAGTAAAACAAGAATGATGGTAAGAGTGGAAAAACTTATTCATTCTAATATAATCTGAAAATGTAGTTGTCACCTGTACAAGCCACACATATATAAAATGTGGAATTGAAAGATAATTACAAGTCTCAATGTCTTTGTTTCTCAAATAGAACAAAACATAAAATAAGAAACAAATATCAAACATGTCAATCACAAGTATTAAACAGATCAATCACAAGTATCAAGTAAATCTATCACAAGCATCAAATCACAATAGTCAAACTTTTGCTGGAACCATTTCCTTCTGCTTTACATCACATCATGAGCCGGAACCATTTCACTTCGACTTTATATCATATCACTTGCCGAAACCATTTCCCTTCGGTACAATATCACTAGCCGGAACCATTTCCCTTTAGATTTAAATCATTTCATTAGCCGGAACCATTTCCCTTCATCTTTATATCATATCACTTGCCAGAACAATTTTCCTTCGGCATATTCATCACATGTCTCATCACAAGGCGCTATAATCAATGCAAATAAGCAATTTCACACCGTAAGGAAGAGACAATAACTCAAGCAATTCAAATCCACAATAATGTCATCAAAGCACTTCATCAATCACATAAATAGGGTCAACAACAAGGCAATTCACGAAGAATTATAATCAACACGTTGTCCTTTTCATTAATCCCTTTTTTATTTATAAAGATTAATCAAGTGGAACAATGAACCCGTAACCTCATTCCCATTACTCTCCCAACACATATAATGAAGGGAAGTACATGATTCTACAAATTTTACAAGGATTAGGAGATCACTTGCCACAAGTTCAATAAAAAGGTCAATCCAAGACTTGAGTTTTCCCTTTTTGAACAATGTCAAAGCTACACAATCTAATTCTATCAAGCAATCACAAAAGATTTCGGAAATAACAACACCCAATTCATACATTTTGAAAAATGGGTCAATCAACTCAAAAACCCTATTCCGAAAATGAGGTTTGAATCTAAAAATCTTTACTTGAAAATGTTACCCAAGACATTTGGAACTCATTGGTGAAACCCATTTTGAAAAAGGAATTGAAGTTCACAATCGTCATTTAATTTAGAACTCAAGTTTTTGAAAAACACCTTGCCATTTGTCAATCAAATTTTCAAGTTATGATGTTAAAATCCATAAATGATAAAAGGGAAATGAAGTTTTAGGGTCATAAAAGCTTACCCAAGATATCTCATCAAAATAGCTCCAAGGGTTTTACGAAGCTCACAATTGGAAAATGGGGGTTAAACCTGAAATGGCAGGCTTAATAGGGCCTCAGGTATCACAAAAGCAGACCCGGGTTTGCTTAAGGGACCATGGCAATCGTGAACCCTGGGCTGCAAAAGAAACCCTGCTTAGTGGCTAGTCATCGCTATCGCGATACGACCTTCATTAAAGCGGCGGTCACAAAAGTGAAGGTTAGCCCACTTGACCCTTCGTGAACGCAAGTCCACCTCGCTAAGGAAAATGTATCAGACACCAACATCACATAACCAACTCTCAAATAATCAAATGGGCCCTTGGGATTCGTTCGAAACCCGTACACAAATCATGTATGCAAATTGACTAAATTCAATGTTCCAGACTGAATAGAACCATCGAAATCCCACGTCTCCTAGATCCGAAATCCATGAAAGTTACCAAAAACAAACATAATGCATAAAAAGGCTAAATTAAGCTCGAGACCTCTAAAAATTCAATCAAGACCTCATCTAGGCCTAAAATCATCCTCCGAATCTAATAGAACTTTTGGAATTCTGATCTATGAACCCCAAATATTGAACAAAGTGAACTTAAAGGCTAAAATCTCAGTAATTTCTAACTTAGGACATCAAATCCTCAAAAAGACTCCAAATTCGAAATCGAAAATTCTCTTAGACCAATTTCCACATTCCAAGATTGATGGAATCAAATGAATTTATTATGACACTTGAAACTCCAAAAGACACCAAAAACTACTTTTTTACAACTTTAGACTTTCAAATTCCCAAATTCACAACTTTTAACTCAAACCAATTTTAAAACTCATTCAAAAATGACTCGGAGCTAATATCAGGAGGGGTATATTGATAATTTTATGAAAATTTCCAAAAATGACATTCTGGGTCATTACAATGATCCACCACCAAATACCATGTTCATCCTCAAACATAAAGTATAATAAGTACCTGAAGCCTAAAAAAGATGAGGAAATCTGGCCTGCATATAAGACTTTGTCTCCCAAGTTGCCTCACCAACTGAATGGTGTTTCCATTGCACCTTCACTGAAGCAATCTCCTTGTTCCAACACTACAAAAAAATGCTCAATTTATGGCGGTTAATTTGTGAAAGTTTTAAGAAACCCCACTATTAATTCATTTGGTGACGTTTTATTCTAACTCCCACAAAATAGATCTTTCTGTGGTGGTTTATTATAAGGGTTAGAAAAATGCCACAAGTTATTATAATTTGTGGCGATTAATCAACCCCCAAAAAATTGTTAAATTCGTTACTTTTAGAATATATATATATATAGCCTAGATGCCAAATAAACAATTATATTTATTTTTTATTTATTTAATTTGCATTTAAATTTTATTTAAGCTCTTGTAATGCTAGTTAATTTTTTATGATAAAACATTTTAATCAATAGTTATTAGTTAATATAAAGTAATAAAAAATAAATGAAAAGAAAATCTTGTTCCCACATACTACAATTAAATAAAACTTCAAATCCAACTAAATAACCACCTCCTACACCCCTTCCCCACGTACTACATTCTAACTAAATATCTATTTCCCACACAATCCATTCATTACATAACATTCCTTCTCCCTTCTCCCTGTTTATTCCATTATTTGGTTCAACTCTTTTGTGAGTATTATTTTTTCTAATTAATCTTTAGTTTTGTAGCTTTTTCAAAGTCGGACAGACGGTAAGTGTATTTTAAAATAAAAAGGTAATTCTCTGCTCTATGAGTTTGATGATTCACTTTAGAATTCAAAATATATGTTATTATTTTTATTATTATTTAATTTACAGGCCTTTTGTATTTTCCAAGTTGTGAAACATAATGCATTAATGTCTTATACATTTCAGAATATGTTTGTGTTCTCATCTCATTATGAAGTCCTCCATATTCTATGTTTAATTGATTTTAGGTAAGTCTTGTTTTTTTTATCAAGATGAACAAAGATATATGTGTATAAATTTATGTTTAACCAATTATGTATGAGGTTTTAAAGATTTTTATTGTTTCAGCCTGGTGAGGATATTGAGCTTGCTTCACCGGTGAATAAAAGATTGGATGATAACAACTCAAATCACCAAACAAACACTATGAATTTTTTTTCATGTTTATTTGATGTCTCCTTTAAAATTGTATCGTTATTATTCACAAGTTTGTATTACTTTAACTTTACAATAATTTAAACTTGTAAAACTTATTAATATGAGTTTGTTTAGTGAAATTTGTTTTTATTAAATGTGTTATTTAGTAAAATTATTTATTCATATTATTTTGAAGACTTGATGTAATCCATATTTATTATTAAGATGATAATAATTTTGCAAGACTCCACCAATCAAATTATGTAAAATTTGATTTCATATCACAATATTTTAAATTCATAAAAATTTAAATTTTAATAGCTTGAGATCATATTGTGAAGGTTCTAAACCATCACAAATTAAAATTAAAAAACCTTCACAAATTAAACAATCATTTTGAGGAGGACGTCTTGGAGGTTAATTAAAACCGCCAAAAATATTCTCGTGGCAAGGGTAATTGTAGCGTTTTTTAAAATCTCCACAATTCAATTTGCGGAGTCCCTAAACCGCTACAAATTGACAAAATAATCCCCATAAATTATGTGTTTTCTTGTAGTGAAGCTTTTGGACCGGCATATCCAAGATGGATATAGGTTCCCCCTCAAAAGACAAGTTAGGACCCAGCACAATTGAATCAAGAGAAAGCACATGAGACTCATTAGGCACGTATTTCTGAAGAATGAAGATATGAAATACAAGATGCATAATTGACAAGCTATGTTGCAAGGCCAACTTATAGACCACCTCTCCCACTCGACTCAAAATCTCAAAAGGGCTAATGAATGTAGGGCTAATCTTGCCCTTATTTCCAAACCTCATCACACCCTTCATGGGTGACACTTAAAGCCAAACAGAATCACCCTCTATAAATACTAGGGCTCGAACTCTTCGGTCTGTATAACTGTTTTGTTGACTCTAGGCTGTCAACAGTCTACCCTGAATCATATGAACCTTTTCCATAACATCGATAAGCAATTTTGTATATAAAGACTACATCTTAGTCGAATCAAACCAACCGATCATAGATCTACATTGTCTGCCATATAACACCTCAAATAGGGCCATCTGAATATTGGAGTGTTAATTGTTGTTGTAGGCAAAATCTGCTATGGGCAAATGCTAATACCATCTAGCACCAAAGTCAATAACACAAACTCATAGTATATCCTCTAACACCTGAATAGTATGCTCGAACTGCCTATTTGTCTGAGGATGGAAGGCAGTACTCATATCTAATCAAGTACCCAAACCATGATGTAAGACCTTCAAAAAATGAGAAGTGAACATTGCTCCTCGATCAGAGACAATAGAAACAAGGACTACATGTAGTCGCACACTCTGAGTGATATAAAATAGGCTAACATCTCCACCGTATACTTCTCCCGATCCGAGATGAGATGGGCACACCTAGTCAGTCTATCAACAACCACTCAAATTGTGTCATAACCACCCACAGTGGTAGGCAAACCCATAACAAAATCCACAGTGATCCTTTCCCACTTCCAAGTAGGAATATGAATCTTCTGAGACATACCTCCAGGCCGCTAGTGGTCACATTTGACTTGTTGGCAAGTCAAACATCTAGAAACAAAATCTAGAATATCCCTCATCATGGCATACCACAAGTAATGCTGACTCAAATCATGCTACATCTTTTTCGCTACAAGATGAATGGAATATCGAGAGCAATGAGCCATCTCAAGAATCAATCTAACTAGCTCCCCACCTTGGCCTGCATCGTTTCATGATGCAGATACATGTATTCAGGATCATCAACAGGCATTTCGTGAGGTCATGTGATATTCCAGACAACTTTGATGAGTCTTCTTATATTCCGAAGGACTTCACCTTTACCTTACATTTAGTAGTTTGGAGATGTCGTGGGTTTTGTCCTAATATCTTCTGTAATAGTAGAGGCTTCATAGATAGATAGAGTTGATGTCACACCCCGAGCCTACACCCTGGACGTGGCCGACACTCGAAAACCATTGCTAAGCGAACCTTTGGCCTGGCTTACTAACTCAGCGGAAGACTTAACTCATCACATACACATTTATGAAGTAACTAGAATGTTATAAAGGAACATTCAACTGGCCATTAAGGCAAACTCAAACCTTTAACATATGAAATGAAAAGTAAAGACAACTGAATTAACTAACTGACTGTCTGACTATCTATGAAGCCTCTAAACAACTGAAATGGATGTCGGGACAGGCCCACGACATCCTAATGAACTAATACTAAAATAGAAAGCAATGTAAAAGAGTCCTCTGGAATGCAAAGAGGCTCACCAACAGACTCTGAATTACTCACTGGATCAACGAATGTGTCGAATGCCGATCTTAGTTACCTGTGTCTGCATCATAATACGATGCAGGCCAACTGGCATCAGTACATTGAATGTACGAGTATGCGAGTTGGAATGTTAAAATAACATAGGCTCGAAAGAGATTATGAAAGAAACACTTACCTTGGCTCTTCTCAACTCCTGAATACTTAAATAAACTCATTTCATTATAAAGCAGTTTAAAACAAGTGCAATATAAAGAAAAACTGTTGAAAACATGTTGTCAATTCATAATCATAATATCATAAAAAAGACAAACCATGCTCCCTCTCAAAGTCTACTTGTGCAATGCATGAATGAAGTCCCATACCCCCATTCACACTAAGCAGAACCCCTTGAGGAACCATGATACTACTGTTGTGGGAGTTTCTCTAACCGACAACCATCACTTAAGAACTATAGTGATGATACAACGCTTTACCTCACGCTGCCGAGGCCCATCCTATACCTTGCCGTGATATAGGAAGCTAACTCACTAAGTGGATCCACTAGTCTATGCGAAAAGGATTCATCTAAAAAGTATGACCCTTTTCTACCCATGATGGCTACATGGTTTATGGA